>OX104122.1:69645149-69940153 GCA_944474755.1 Limnoperna fortunei
TACAGACTTAATAAAAGAAATTAATCTTTTAGAAAAACTGTGAACATTACAGCATTAACTAGAAATAACACACAAATAATATTGATATGTGTAAGGATATAATTTTTTGTTTAGAATTTGGTGACTAATTGTGGTAAAGAATCTAGTTTTAAATGCGTTTTGTTTTACACATTGTGGTCTAATGTTTAAAATTTATGAATGTTTACAGACTTAATAAAAGAAATTAATCTTTTAGAAAAACTGTGAACATTACAGCATTAACTAGAAATAACACACAAATAATATTGATATGTTTAATACTATTTTGCAAATATTGTGAACTGTTTTCTGAAGAACTTTTATAAATTATATGACATTAAATGTTTAAAATTCAGTGTACTACTGTTACTTTTCAGAAACCTTTAGTCTAGCATTTAACATGTTGGTATGTCGGTTATCTTTGGCTCCTTTTCACAAAGCAAACTTAAAATGACATACAGTGTTAAAGGGCAGCGTGCAAATTGATATTTTATTCGACCATATTAAGCAATGCTCACCTTGATGATGAACTTGTCATTTAATGAACAGTAAGCATATTCAATCTGGAAATTTTGGTTTGACAGAAAGGATGTCCACTTTCCATTTAACTTTATCTGCCATAGGTAAGGTACACCATGTTGTAAATGGAGATCTTGGCAGGTAGGATTTTGGCAGTCTCTCTTGGTCAAAGACAAACAAATACTTTTTTTTGCTGCTGCATCAGACAGAAGATTATTTAGATGTTCATATCCATTCTAGAGTTTAAAAAAGATCATATATAAAGTAGCTTACAGGAATAAACAGGCTTGTCTTCAAAAAGCATTATCAGTATATTTTGCTAAACACTTAAAGTTCAGATCACCCCGGAATTATAGAAGCACACATAATAATACAGATGATTAACAATAATTAAGATGATTTTGCAAAACAATTCAAGCAATCGGCTATAGCAAAAGTCACCACCGTTGCTAATGTTACAATGCATAAAAATGTTTCCTACTAGCGTATACTCGGCGTACCTATTGTTATTATAGTGCGTATAAATGAATCTACAAGCTTATTCTATGTTTCTGTAAGTGAACCTTGCGACTAAATCAGAATTTTTACCCTTACAGAGATTTTCACATAGTTAATTTTGCAACCTTAAAACGTTTATTTTACCTCCAGTTTGTAGATTACTCATAAAGCAATCAATTTCGATTGCTGATCACTCAATTTCGAGCAATTTGGATGACACGTCTTCTTTGAGGAGGACGAGAGGACAAATAAGGTTCAACCCTGTCTGTAGGTACATTTGTTTAAATTGTGTTATTATAAGAGTGGTATGTAAATCTCGGACAAATTAGACTTGCTTCACATGTCTATAAAGCAGAACCTTCTCATGATGTGGTTATGGTTTGTTAACAGACCAATGCACACTATATCGAAATATTTGATTTGTTTTAACCAATTTTAGCAGTTTTGTAGCTATACGCGTACGTTTTTAAGACGTAACGAAAGTCTCCTTGGCGTAACTTCCGGCGTAACCAATGGCCATAATGCAATAATCTCGGTAGACATGCTTAAAATGACGTGATTGTAAATAATAAAATTCGATGAATGTACTATGTTGCTCATTTTGTAATTTCTTCATTCAAATGTTTGTACTACAATATGTTGATTAGGGTAAATCTTTTTGTTTGGGATCTTGTTGTATGGCCTGGGAACATGTTTCCAATAAAACTTCTGCAGCTCTTTATTACAACTATATCTAAAATATATGGTACAAACACATAGAATAACTTGGTCACTGTCATTAAGCTTTTAGAATGTAACGCAGACGGCAGTCTTGTAAAATATATGTGAGATAGCACTACAGATCTCGATTTTTCGAGTCTTAAAGGGTGCGAATTTGACCATAATTTAATAGTTTACTTTGATTTCCAGAGGTAGCCATCTTGTTCGAAGAACATTCGTATAGGACTAAGGGTTTATGCGCCTTTTTGTGCATTTAGTAATATTATATGAGACATACTTAATAACCACTTAACAAATATACTTTGCTATAGTAACCTTTAACCTATAAAGTTGATCGTTCAGCAGGAGTTTTGCATTTTCTATGGCTTCTGATGTACCAATGATTTTTAAAAAAACATCCTGGAAAATATATACAAAGTAAATTAGTATATAACGAAAGATATCAATAGAACAAAATAACAAAGCCATGGTTTATAAAAACACGAAAAAAACAAGGATTTAGACATAATGAAATCTACCTCGTAGTTCTTTTTATTCTGTTTCTTTTTCGCCCACGTTAACAATGAAGCAGTGATTAAAACACGAAATTCGATAAATTGAAGACTAACAGTCTTCTATATATATGTCGCTAATAACAACAATTATACGAACAAACTATTTAGACCTGTGTATGCTAAACAGTGTAGACTTACATTATCTACTAATTCTTCGATACAGTGACATAATTGTAACAACCGTTAAGTTCTTAGTTCACTACCCTGTAAAAGTCACTGCATTTTGTGCTTGAAATCAAGTACCTTGAAGACACTTCATCGTTTGCTTATCTGTAAGCCTCGGCAACAATTCAATTAATCGAGTCAAGTCTTACTGCAGACAGGGTGTACTCGACTCCGATCTCAATTGACAAATTTTCCTATTGCAGGTCGGGGTTTAACTCAGGTACTCTGGTTTCCACCATCAATTACAAATGCACTTAGGGACATAGCTGATAAATTGCTGAAAGTGGTGTTGAACACAATTCAAACAAACAATGAAACAAATCTTAGCTTCAAGACAACATTTCTATACACCAATTAATTATCTACGGATTCTCTGTGGTTGCAATAACATCAATTTTATGAACCAATGATTTAGACATGAAATAGACTTGTAGACTTACTTCATCTGTTGCTTCATTGCCGCCAATGACAAAAATTTTGTGTACCAATGACTTAGACTTTATATCCATAATGTTCTTCTTATACTTTCCAATAATCTTGCCTGAAATCGTGGAAATTCAATGTAAAAATAAATATTTTCTGAAGAACCAAGAATACCTGACGTGCCTGTGTTTTAAAACGCTTAACGGGTTTTGTTTTATTTCATTAATAGACACAAATATAGTTAGGAAACCGACCTGTCAAAGAGAGCGGAAAAATCGAGGGACGATTACAACGAATATGAATAAACTTATACAACCGAAAATACAAAGAATAGAAAGTAAGTACCACGTGCTCCGGACGAGTAAGCGGGTGCCTACTTTAATTACACACCCGTCGAGTTTCTCATTGTAATATCTAGAAAAGAGTCAAAACCACGCATAGGAAAGGCTACTTATGACTTAGCAAAAGATTTTATCGATCTGAAAGATTGATATCAAATAACAATTAATTAGGTCTTTGTGACGACCATACGACTTCTGAAGAGATAACATCAACCTAATTTAAACAAATCCTTGCTCGGTTAGCTTAGTAGTTAACAGCAGTGAGCTGTTTAGACAATCAGAATACTGATCGCAGGATATAGCATAACGTATAAGTTGTTAAATGTACACACCATATGCTGAAGCTGCTGAAATGTTGCATCAATGAAAAGGAAGTTGAAAATTTGAATGTTCAAGTCATCACCTTTGACGTAGTCTTGTTTGTAGTTTTCCCGAGTCTATTTCTAGAAGTAGGTCTATGTAAGAAACCGAACTATGTGTATTGGTGGTGTCTTTAATTTCAATGAAAGAATGAATGCAAAAAGTCGCGGAATTAATCATCGTCAAGGGACAAAACATCATCAATATAGTGTAACGTGAAATTAAAGATCTGTGACTGTGTCTTTTCTTTCTTTTTCAGGAGGCCTACTAGCTTCATAAGAGTACAATAACAGGTGGACGAGGAGAGCACCAAAATTAATACCCGTTGGAATATCAACGATCTGTTGCAAAACATGCCGTCCTAACATTACAAATATGTCAGCTATCATTAAATATAACATTTGACAGATTTGGTCTACAGTATATTTATTTGATTTTGAGTCATTGAGGACGATGTAAACTATTTCATGGCTAATTACCAGACAAAATTTATATCGGATGATTCTGCCTTTCTTGAAAAAGCAGCATTAAATAAGATCTTAAACCTGGTTTAATCTGCATATGGGAGATCTAAGCCACATTATCTAGATCGTCTTATGAACAACCAGTCGATAGAACAAGTAGATAGAAATGACCACTTGCAAATTGTGCTCAGAAGACGGTACCTTAAACAATCATGTGAGCTTTATAGGTACAAAGCTTACACTGACTAAACTACGGACATTACATTACAAGCAATCTAGATGATATGGCTTAGATTTTTTCTATATACAATTATATTTTCGATTTTTCCTTTTAAAAAAACGACACATTATTTAAATCACGCGCATCCGTTGGAAAATCGAACCCTTTGAGTCAAAGTCATACATAAGTAACCATACAATGCATGGAAATTTAATGTTTAATATGGGTTCAATACCATACAAGGTAGGAAGGTGGGCGGGGGGTCAATATTTTCATGTTGGTTTAAATTTCAATTGGTGGAAATTTATCACAATTCAAAAGTCCATGGGGGTTCAAACTGCAATGCAATATCGAATTACGACGAAATGAGTAATATTTGTAGAAATTTTACATACATCATTTTTACAAAGTTACCAAACATTCATACTCGAACATACTGTGATTTCTGAAGTTTATGCATACCAAAGCAAGAATAGTATTGTTTCTGATCTTTTACTGGGAAAGTAGTTTTTACTTCATTATTTGGTAAAAATATGCTTAGAAAGGTCTCACCAAGCCTGATTAGCCCTTTTATCTTTTACAAGGAGAATGTTATCACTCTGTCCATTAATAATTTTAGATTCGGGAATTTCACAAACCAAATTCACTCTGGCACCGAACATTTTCTCTTGTTTATTTTGTTGTAAAGCGTTGAAAAGGGAACCGGAAGTAAAGCTGGTGAACATTTTGGGTAAATATACTAAAATAAACTCCAACTACGAGAAAATAGCTGATATGGACTTTAAAGTATGGATTCGCAGAGCAACAAGTCTATTAGAAATTGAACCTTATACATTATTACTACTAACAGTATCTGAGTTACAAGACACAAAAATACATGTTGTTACCTGCGAACTGTATAGGTACTGAGAACAATTCGCTTTTTAATTCTAGCATTCCTCGTGCTTTCTGTATAGCATCCGCTGTCTGGAATAAATATTGTTAAAAACATTAAAATTTACATGAAAGTGCATTTCTTCTGTGAACGTTTTAGGTAAGAAAAATAGCAAAGAAAACCGACCTTACAAGTGCTACAGTCAGCATTTACATGGCAAAGAAAAAATAATAATTGAAATGCCCAAAGAGTAAGAACAATTAGAAAATTTTGAACTATTTAAGTCTTAAACCTTGCCTACCTCACCACTCAAATAGAATGTTCCTGCTCCATTATTATGAATATTTAATATCCCTGGTATTTGTTGTGCTTTCTTTATGTTAGAACCACCAGCACCTATAACAAGACCAATTAAGTCTGGTTCTACTGTGAAACTCGCCTTACACTGTGGCATCTGTAATGTTAGAAACAATTATCACAATGAACAATTTTTTATGAATAATTAGGAAAAATCTAACGTTTCTGATACTTATAAGAAAAACGTGTCTTAGGTACGTATCGTTATATACTGCGAAGAAGCTTCAATAAGGAAATCTTTTAGTTTTTTAAAGACAGCAAACATGATTGGATGCAGTGAAAAAAGACTAATTGCTAGTATTTGCTTAAAGGCTCAAGAAATTTTTCATCTCTCGACTGTTATTTTTCACAAATACCCTTCAAGACATGATATAATAACTGTAACCTTTTTGATAGATAAGATCATGTTTGAAATCCACACTGAAGTTCCATTATTTCTTTTAACATACGTTTGATTTCATACTATCAAAAGTATAAATATAAAAGCAATGCGAACAAACAAAACTGTTGAATATTTCGTAATTAGTCAAATCAAGTTTCTTGTAGGTAGTATGCTCGTATGTTGAGGCTTATCAAAAGACAAGAGTTGTTATGAAAAGACACATATATTCTGTCCAGCATGTATTTCAATCGTTATCAATACATGATAAAGTCCTTAGGTTGATATGGTTTATGGCTTAATATATGACGCAATAAGTGGAAAACATAGCACATTCAGTTTCCATATATTTCTTTGTTAGCATTTAAAATATCAACTCCATGGAAGCATTGTTAAGAGAGCTATCAAAATGCAACAGAAAAGGGATCCCAAGACCAGAGTAACCGACACAAATTCTTCTTACGGATTTTTTTACCATGATGATGTAGCACAACGGCCCACCGGGGTGCTACAGATTTCTGATTACGTCATCAACCTATCAAGGGTGTGTAACCGTGATTTACAGATTATTTACGTTTTGTTTTAAACAAGATGCGTTTTCTCGTCCATATCTCATAAAAGCTCGACAATTTCGGGTACACATTTCTAAAATATCACAATTCAATTTGATACTCTGATTTTCAGAAGATTTGTATAAATTTCCGCCAAACAAAACAACGGTGGCTCTAGCATTTTAAATCAATATAAATAAATAAATTGGCAGAGAACAACAGTGTTATTATTTTTGCATGATTTAAATAAGTGAAATAAGTTCTAAAAAATAATGTTTTTTTATGGAGTCTTGGGTTCTAAGTTCCACTCTTATTTCCATCCCGGTTTTGGGATAAGTACCAAAAGCTCACACTTTGTAAAGAATCGCTGTCTTGTCAATTGGTCCCACATTAAAATGGTCCCAACCAATTTGTCCCACTTTTGGACAATTGGTCCCAACACTTTTAAAAAGTATATTATAGTAAAAAATTTTTAGCAAGAAATAATTAGTTATTGAAATTTAAGAAGCTTACAATACAAAAACATTTTTTTTTTTCAAATTTATGAATTTAATATACACATTTATAAATGAAAGTAATGACAAACATCATTAAAAATATTTGAGTATTTTTTTTTAATATAAAAGTTTTATATTATAGTAATTTTGTCTCATTTAGTTCATTAGAAGCTTGACCACATAATTATTACTTTTTTAACTTTTGAAAACACAAGGTTTTCGTTTTAATAAAAAAGGAGCTATAAATGCACTTTATTGCCTTTGAATGTCATTATACAAACATCTAGCCGTTAAATGTTTACAGAACATTAACTATTAAACAATACATTGTATATTTTACAACTAAAATGTTTACTCGCTGTCCATTTTGCAATCTTACAATATCAAAGACCCACATGATTGTGATGATTGTGAGTTCAGCTTGTGAGGACACACAGAAGCTGTTGTACTGGTAAGTCTTATTTATTTATTTTCTTTTTCTATTTGATTACATATTTTACATTCATTGACTATAATCATTTATTTTATTAAGTTAAATGTTTACGATAAGATTTAGGGTCAGAATGCCTTATTGATAATTACATACACCATAGGTAATGTGTATTCTGACATCACTATATAAAATGCATGCATTTTTATTGTAAAATGATTATTAGATTTAAAATAACTTAAGACATGGTCAGCAATGATACTTTTTAATTTTTTAAAAAGGGTAAAAATCATATTATTTGTCTTCAAAGTTTGTTATTCATAATTCAATTTACAGTTGTAAATGGCATGAGCCACTGTTTAATTGTCTAATTAGATTAAGTGAATACTCAATTTGCATTGCCTTTGAATTTGCTTATTATATGGAAACTTATTAAATTTTCTTTAACCAGTTGTATTATAATGTTTTGCCAATGCATTTGTTAAGCACTACTTTTTCCTAAAACATAATTATTATTTCAGCCTTAAAAATTGTATCATAGTATTGTTAATTCCTTTTTTGTTGTTGTTCTATATCTTTATTATGTTGTTGTTAAGCACTGCTTGTCTGTAAGTTCTATCTGTACTAGATATATGGGGCTTTTTGGTGTTATTTTTTAATTTAATGAAACAAAATGTAATTACTTTTTATTTTTTTAACAATTAATTGACAACAGACTTATATGTACTATACAGGTACATTTCTAAGGTTTTTAAAAATCGCAACTAAGACAGACGTATTGAATACTGGATCAACAAAAAATTGTTAATTACCCATAAATGAACATTTCCACTTAGTCATATTCCAATATTCGCAACGAAATGCTATCAAATGCTGCTTGTAATTTTAATTAGAATACTGTTAATATTAAATACTTATGAAAAGAGTTTTCTAAAGATTTAAACTACAAGGTTGTCTTCTTGTTAAAGAATTTATATAATGTGCTTGCTTAATCCAACTACACAGAAACAGGTAACAGATTGTAGTAAAAGAATACACTGCATTAGTTTCTGGATATATATATGTCTAGATTGACTACGGGTGTTGGTGTAGTAACTTGATTATTAATCTATGGGGAAAACGGGTCTTTATGGACCATGGTAATATGGGTTTGTATGAACTAGAGAGATGTGAGGACTAAAAGTCGGGGTGGTCTAAGGTAAATGTGGACAACAGATCTTACTGTATGATTGCCACTAGGCTTTCGTGTCCTCATTCCAATAAATTTCTTAGAAATCTACCAGTCACAGTTTATGATCCATATATTTTTGACAAAAGGGCCGTAAACCAATTAAAATCAATTGATAATTTGAATTGATGCACGTTTTGTTTGCAAAAGCAGTTAATATGCTTTATATCCCAAATGTATATCAGTTTTGAATCAAAATTCAGTGATCTGTTATGATGCTATAGGTTATGAAGAGGAAGAATTGTAAAGAGAGGAGCAGTAGGGACGAAGAAAGAGAGAAAGGTATCCCCCTCTCCACCCTTTCATATTGCTTTCTGACAAAATGGTATCGTGTATACTCCGCATGAAAGAAGCCCCAGAGCGTTTTAAAGTAATTATACTGATCTGATAACATTTGTTTGACTAGAAAAGATTTAGTTTGGAATCACTTAAAAATTCTCTTTAATGAAATGTACTAAATTCTAACATGTCACATAGGAGCGTCGCCCAATTATTAGTCAAGTATAACCTTGACTTTCTGAAAACGAATCGAGTATTTACTGTGTACAAAATTGTGATAAAACAAGTTTACCGTTTAATTATAATAATACTGCAGCTTCAAACAATAACTTTAATCTTTTGTGGCATTGGTTTAACACACAGTTTCTACTTTCACTTTCCCATTGTTTACTGTTGCTATAGTAATTCAAACTTACGAAATCTGAAACGGGATAGGATATGTTTTAGTTTACGGAAAGGTCTCGAGTTATAATTAGAACACAGATAAATGTGCTAAAAAGAATTGGAAAACATTTAAAAAATTAGGGAGATTAGCAATATATAATAATAATTCAACTTATCAAGTTTTAATAACTGCCCATAACATGGCGCTTTGGGAACGAACACAACAAAAATAAAATAGAAAAACTCTAGGAGAAAGCTCTGAAATTTATCTATAATGATTGCAACAGTTCTTATTCGACTAAATCGAAAATACCTTCACTAAAAGTGAGACGAATTAGATGTATTGCTATTGAGACTTTTAAAATAATTTATAAAAAACGCCCAGTCTATTTAAATGAAATCAAACAAAATAAACACAATTTTAGATACCAGAATACAGCAAACATACCAAGGTTCAGCAAAAACATGGAAAAACTTGCCAGAACATTTCCGAAATAAAACATCTTTTCCGCAATTCAAACATTTGGTAAATGGCAAGTCTTGCCACTGCTCACCATGGTGTTGACAATTGCTTATGTACCCTAATTAACATGTCTATTCTTGGCTTTTTTCAGTTGCATTGTCAAATTTGAATCAGGTTGCGTATATTTGTTACTTGTTTTAATTACTCTAGTTTAAATCTGCTCAGAATAGTGCCTTTATATGACTTTATATGTTATTTTATTTCTATGTATGCCTGCATGAATGTGTGGCTACGATTGTATTATATACATGCTCTGTCTGTGCTTATGGCTATGCTATATTAGTGCCAAATGTAACATTTAAAATGTAGTATTTTTAAGAAACGAACACCCCGGTGCAATAAGTTAGACTTTAGTACTAAAATCGACGACAACGTATCCCTTTTCCTCTTGCTGTTTTAGGTCTTTAACAACACACGTGGTGAATTAAATGTGTTAATCAAACTTGTACTGAAATGTGAGAATTTTTTTAATTTGGAATATCCATTCGGTGCTAAATTGTTCACGTTAGTGATGAAGTGTTTGATATAGACATTTAGTCATTGTTGCATTTATTTGTCTTTTTCAATTGTTAATGACTGGGTCTATGCCTCTGCTGGTGGACTGTTAGTCCCATAGGATATCACCAGCCCAGTAGTCACACTTTGGTGCTGACAGGAAATTATATTATCCTAGGTATCTTTGATGACATTTTATTTGAAATATCCATTATTATATTATTGTTTCATAATAAGTAATTCATAGTTTAATTTGAGACTCGATTCCCAGAAGAACAAACTTTTGTCTGTAACCTTCAATTTGGACAAGCGGAAGGTCAGGACATTGTTTATATACAGACGAAGTAACGATGTGAGTGATGATTTGTATACTCAGCCAGAGAAAGAACGATGGAAACTTCCACCAAGTAAGGTTCTTCTTTGGATTGCATGAAATATACATAAATGGTAGTATGTAAAAAGCAACACGTTTTAAGTCGTTTAAGTATGAACAATGGAACTCAAGTCAGCATAAAGAGAGAAAATTATCTCCTTAATACTAACAAGCGTTAGTAAATGACATGTCTCGTATTCAGAGAAAACGTTTTGAAACGGACATCTCGCAAACGGATAACGCAAACAAATGTAATGCTTTTTCTACGCCCTGCATTAAATATGAAAGCCCAACTCACTCTTTGAATACCTTGGAAAAATAATAGATCAACGGCTCAAAGTAGGAGATTTTATTAAATCGAATGGATTTTTTTAGGATGTCATAAGTACGGACATCAGAATATATCATGTCCTCAACAGTCATTCGTTCCAGTTGTAAGAAAGGACACCATCTATACTTCATGTCGAACCAAGTAAACAAAACATAAAGAAGCCTGTTATGGACGATCAGTGTAAGGATGTTAAGATCTCTACTACTTAACAGTAAATTAAACGTCTCAGGAGAACAGGCTTTGTTTACTTACAATGTCACAAAAGGAAGTTAAGGACAGTTTAAATATCAATGATTTGGAAATTTGTGACTTGAACGATAACAACGTTATTGCCCTCTCGTCGATTTTTCACAAGAAAAATTACAAGTTCATAGTACTGATATTATTTCAGTAAGTGACATTCAAAAATGGCCACATTTGCGTGACATTCCGTTTCAAAAATCAATAACGATCATGTAGGAATCTTGATTGGAGTCACTGTTTTTAGTTAGCTATTTAGTTTGATGATGTTTAACGCCACTTTCAGCAATTTTTCAGCTACATTATGGCGTCCAGTTTTTAATGGGGGAGGAAGCCGGAGTACCCGGAGAAAACCCCTGACCTGCGGTAAACAGGCTATTCTTGTCAATTAAGATTGGAGTCGAGTACACCTTGCCTGCAGTGAGAATCGAACCCGCAATCTCAGTGTTGACAAACCACGTGATCAATAGTAGACGAACTACTTTGACCACTCGGTCACCGAGCCCCCCCCCCCCCACTGTTTTCAGGGCAATATATATAGCCATGGAAAGTTGTACTGTGTGTTAATGATGGTTCGTTTGCGGTCGTAACTTTGCTTGGTTGGAAATGTCTGGATAAAATACTAAGTCATTTAAATTTGATTCTTCTATATGAATTACAACAGTCAATCTAAGGAATCAGGTTATTTACGATTTCAATGAAAGATGTTATGTTGTTGTTGAAAGAAGATCGTCAGTTTTTAGAGAAAGTTTAGAAATCTTATGCCTTACAACAGGAAACAAGAAGAACAAAGGTTGGCATTGCTAGTTTTCGAACGAGACGGAAACTTTCAGGAAGAATATTTAACTTTCATGAATAAGGTATTCGACTATCTTTCAATGGTGTATCCAGATTTAGCAGTACAAGGTTGCGAAAATGGGAGACATAGATAGCATGTTTCACGAGTTCTGAATGAGGATGCGAGTTGCTTAAGATTTCTTTGGTGGAAGGATGAATACACAAGCAATGTGAACGTTCTCCGTTTTGGTGCAACGTCGTCCAGAGTTGTGCCAACTTTGCGCTTAAACAAACCACAGAACATTGTAGAGGTTTATTCAATGATGAAGAGATTGACACAAGTGATTCAGCTCAGCTTCGTAATTTTGTCAACGCCCGTAGAACTGGTTATAGGCTGTTTACTTACCTAAGACTCGAAAATGTTGATCATGAAATTCATTGTTCGTATGACATGGGAAAGGCTAGAGTTACGACTTCGCAACGAGTTACTATTTTCAGGTTGGAACTTACAGCAGCAATGGTAGCCCTTGAAACAAATAAAATGATTCCAAATGAACTTTAAATTCTTGTGCAAAAGTTTTATTTACAGACTGTTAGTATATCTGTTTTTCGGTACATAAACAACACAATTACAAGATTCCAATACTTTCGTTGCAAACATACTTTTGATTATTCAAGAGGGAACAAATGTTGCAGCATGGAGGTATGTCAACACTAGATCCGACAGACATGGCTTCTAATGATTAATTCAGGAATTGCTGGGTCGAATTGCCAGAATTTCTACATCGACATCTAGACGAGCAGCCGAAGTTACCATCTGAAGATTATGAAAACATCAATAAGGATTATCGTGAAGTAAAACGTGTTCTAGTTACCACTTTGGCAAGTGAAAGCAACTTTAAACTGAATGTTATGTACAAACTGTTCAAGCATTACTCTTCATGGCATAATTTAAAGCGAGCCGCGACATGGATCATGAAAATCCTGGAAAAATTGTTGAAGCAAAAAGAACGGCTAACAGAGAAGTAAAAAGAAACGCAATGACTTGAAAGATTTGGAAGTATCGGAAAACACTATAATAAGAATTGTGCAACATCAAGCCTTTAGCTAGGAAATAGATGCCATAGTATCAGGAAACAAAAAAGTCAGCAAGGATAGATGTATAAGAAATCTAGATCCTCGATCATAGTGGTTTATTGTGTGTTGGAGGACGTTTGCAGGCTTCAAGTTTACCGGACGAATGCAAACATCCAGTTCTTAGAACAGTCGTGTTTCGAACTTGATTTTACGTCATTTTCATATTTTGTTAAAACACAGTGGACGGAATCATATGTTGTCGATGGTGAGACAAAAATACTGGATATTGAATGCACCGTCAGCGAGCAGCCAGACGTAGAGTTAAACGTTATGGAGTAATTTTTACATGTTTGGAAATTCGAGCTATTAATTTGGAAGTCGCTACATCACTGGACACTGATTCATATATAAATGTTTTACGACGGTTTATAGCTCGTTGTGAACAAGTTTTGCCAATACGATCTGACATCGGAAAAAATTTCATTGAAGTTGAGCCTGAACTGATTGAAGCGATACTAAATAAAAGACCCTTAACATTAAATTTGGACAATCCGAACGATTGAGAAGCATTATCGTCAAATCATCTGCTTCTTATGAAACCAAATCGTAAATCGTAAATCGTACTTAGTACATCGTACGCATCGTATTTTGTGATATATATACGCAATAGATTCTCTTGTAGTGGATTTTCATTGGTTGTTATAAAAAAGATGACATTTGAATACACATTTATTTTACATATCTCACTCCCGATTAATAGTCAACACACACAAGAATGCAATATCTCATGTATTTATGAATGAAATGCTGACCTATTGGCAGATTTATACCGCTTATCAACATAAAAGTACTTTCTGGGCTTCGAATGAAACTTACAATTTATCAATGATGAATCATACAAAATTAGTTACCCTTTATTTTAGAACTTTTTCTACATACATGTACTTTTTGTACCATACAAAGCTAACTTTCTTCTCAAACATTGATAAAATAATGAATATTTAATGAGTTCTGACAGTGTGTAATAAGTATGTGACGAATACATGCACATTACATATTTCGCTGTACTAATTCAACACAGAAAATGTAACCAAATGTGCTAATTATTAGAGAATTACCTTTAAAGGATGTATTGATCAATACAATGCTGACCTTGTGGCAGATTTATGTGCATGTATCAGGGATAGTAGTACTTTTTTTTTTACTTAGAAGGGGTAATACATATGAGACTAGATGTTTTAAAATGATGGATAAATCAAAAATGGGTTAAACCTTTTTTTGTACTATATTAAATGTACTTTGTACCACAAAAAACTAACTTTTGGCAAAAATAGATAAACTAATGAACATTTAGTGAGTTCCAATTGTGGTTAATTATGTGTTGTAGAGTGAAGATAACATTCATTTGGTTACATAACTGAATGTATTAAATCAAATGTGTTAATTATTAAAATGATTGAAATGGTAACTAACACATTTGCACAGCAATTAACAATTAAAATGCACTTTCTTTTAAAATGGTACACTAAGCTTCTAGATTTTCAAGAAAATAAGCAACACTGTGATCGACATATTTCAAACCAATGACTGTATAAATAAAACTTTGACATTTCTACAAGTTTCCCACGTTTCCTTGTTGTTTAATAATTAAATTTCACATATTCAAAACTACTCAGTCACAATTTTGTGTTTTTCTTCATCAAAAATTAGCACAACGCTTTTTCTTAATAATAATAATAATATAATATGGTGTCCAGATAATACATTAAAAATACCAAGGTGTATGACAAAATAACTTGACATACAATTGTGACATTGTTTAAATTTATTACCGGAATTTATGTTATTACAGGTGCTCTAAAATCTTAAATATTACAGATAAGAAATGACTAATAATACGATTACAACGATACATTAGAAAATATGAGAAAACGAACAATAAAATTTACACTTGGTAACAGTATAACATAATTACCTCTAACATGGTTCTATTTTGTAACAAAACAGATAAAAAAATATTCGTATGTATTTTTGGCAGGATATTTATAATTTGCAATTTAATTATGAGCTGTCAAATAAGTTACTTACAGGTTTAAACAATCACTTCTGAGAACGATTACCTTACAATATTCAACTCTGAGCTGACACTGAAAGGACCTTACAATTGTTCTTTGAACAATTTGCAGTTTAACTATGAGTTATCGTACGTTTCCGTAATAAGTGCAGTTCACTCATATATCAGTACTTGTTCGAAGGTGGTGGAAGATATTATTTTGTTCATTGTTTTGATTATAGTCACTTACTTAGAAAATAGTTTGTGGCTTTATGCATAAAAATATATAAATTAAAACTAGATAGTTTTAAGAAAACACTTTACCATATTTTCAAGTAAGATCATTTACAAGCCGTTGTGGAAAATATACAGACAAACTTTGTGTAACACTTGAGTAAACTATTTAACTTTTAAAATTTTAAAAAAAGTTACTTATCAACAGAATGTATTTTTTTAGTTTGTTTTAAACAATTTTCACCTATTATAAATGTATAAATGTCAAATCGAAAGACAAAAATTGTTTAAACTGCAAATTTAAATTATATACTGCATACAAGCGCATTGCAATACACTTTGATCCATTTATAATATTTTTAACACTTCTTCCAAACAACAGCCAAGGCAAATATGGATAGCATATAAAAAACTTCCTACAATACCGTAGACCACAATCAAAAAGCATTTAGTACTATACATGACAAAATTCTGTTACATCATTTCCATCAATTTTTTTAATACTTAATAAGGAAAAAAATTGCACAAATTAATACATTTGTTATAATCCATAAGACACGAAGTTTGATGCAATGAATTTTTATTATGTTTAGGCAACATGTATAATTGAACGACGAAACGCAAAGAACAAATTAAAAAATATATATGAAATATATATAGAAAGCAAGATAACAAATGAATAATAACAATATTTACAACCTGCATTGTGAAATCGAAAGACAAATCAAAATATTTTTTTTTCTTTTTATTAATGAGATATTTTAATCTTGTAATAATGGAGCGAGAAGAAAACACAAGCTTTTCATAAATATAAATCACTACAAAAATTATGTAACAAATGTTTAAACCACTATCATCTGTATCAGACCACCAGTCCCGGTATGTTGATACCTGAATCAAAGCCTCTATACCTTAGTATTCAGTCAGTAATAACAATGCCATTATATTGTCCTTCAGTTGCATATCCTTGTGACATGTCTATGGTTATCCGTTATAATTGTTGAATAAGTGGTTTGATAACGTTGTTTGTTATAGATTAAACATATCAAAATAACATTTCTAATTTCACATTCTGACATAAACAGAGAACAATGACATATTCATATCGTGTCAACCGTGGAATATTACGGTCAAACTAAAGCCATCAATGCATACATAATGCTCCCATTTCAATAGTATACTATCGGCGGCAGAATGACCTTATTGTCTTTCGGAATTCATCAATACGTAATACGTAGACAAATGGGTCTAACAGTGAATTAACCAAAAGGGTACTAGAGGTAATATGCAATACATTTAATGGCACGACTGCGGAAGTAAACACGTATAATATTTGCGTAATGACACCGGGTAAAACGGTCAGTGTAGTTATTGTAATAATGATTCCTAAAGTTAAAACTGTCTTCTTAAAACGCCTTATACGACTTAATGAGCCGCTGTTTTGATCACATGATAGAGGCATAGTAATTCGTGTACATTGACTTGACGTTTTAATGTTTTCAGTCTTGTAGGATTCTGGTATGTCATTCGTTAGACATGTCCGTATTTTGTCTTCGAATGACACTGGATTTACTGAGTCATTTTTTGCTGTAAAATGGTACACGTCTGATATTTTCTTGTATCGGACTAATTTACAATTACTGTTGTTTTCAAACGGTATCAATCTTAAATTAGAAGGTCCCACACTAGAAGATGGTATTTATATCGTAGGTATCTCAGACATTTTTGGAGGATGAGGCTCTCGTTTGTTAATGTGGATTTGTTCTGTAGCTATTCGGCATTCTCGTGTGTTATCAATATTTGCAGGATTTCCACGTACAAGTAAGATTGGACATACTTCTTTAAATCGTTTATACAGGCGTGCTATTACAATGGTATATAACGTAGCGATAATTATGAATAGAATTAACTGCACAGATGCGAAATATGCGAAATATATCCATTCTTTTTTCATGAAGATATCAGATGAGGAACAGTAATTAGACTCATAAAAAATCTCCATAAAAAATGTAAATGCAAGTGACGGGAAATAAAGCACATATTACCGAAAACACAAATGCAGTGAAAAGGCTTTTAGAGAATTGTTTGTTCCGAGTAAACGTAAACGTCGCAAACAATCCTTCCAGACAAATAAATACTATTTGTATCATCGAAACTGTAACAGATGACGTTGCTATAAAATGCACACTATAACATATGTAGGGAGGCATTATTTTGCCATTTGTTTTCATAATCAAATTTATTGTTATTACAAAACATAGGACACTTGATACAATGTCTGTTATACTAAGACATACTGTTAATACTGTGAACCTATTTTCACGTATTTTCTTTGACCTCACGAGGACTAAAAGTGAAAGTAAATTTAGAATAAAAATTATCACTGTCAAAGGCAAGGCAACGTACGAAGCTGTGGAAACAAATGATATAGTGCCACTGAATGTTCTGTTTGTTGAATTATCTATAGTCATCATCTTGTTTGTTTACAAGCGAAGGTCTTTTGAAGAGGACGTCACTGACCTATGTAGCATAATACTGTATAGAGGTCAACATAGACTTTATAGATAAATAAAAAAGAAATTCTAACTGATGTTATATTTAAACATCTATAAAGCTTTAAGGTTGCATTCACAATTAATTTTCTTGGGTCGTGCAGAGTAATTCCATCGAGCTATGTAAAACAACTCCTGTAAATTATGTGTCTTGATCCGCAAAATAATGCATGAAAAATGTATCACAATACGCGTAAATGTAAAACTGGTAAACCGTGCATAAAGAATCGCACAAGCAATACCGACCAGATTTATTTTTTTTTACATATTGTTGAAGCAATCTGTGCTCGTACTACTATTGATATGGTACAAGTCAGTTTCAAACGGTCGTTAAAATAGACTTCGTGAAAGAATATTGTGTCATATTTCTGTGTAACAGGTATGTCTGCAAAATAAAAAGGAAATATAAGAAATTCAAAATTAATGTGTTCTCTTTGCTACTTATTCGTCATTGTGATGCTAATCTTTGTAATCACGAGGCTATGAATGGAAAAAGTATAAGATGAAATTCTAGTTGCATACTTTTATTTTTTAATTATTTACTCAACCTTCATAGCGGTTAATTGCACTGAGGCATGTAGCATTTTCCTCCGATTTCGGCATGGTAAATGAAATATATAACAATAAAAAATATGTAAAATTAAAGATATTGCGTTAAAACTCAAGCACATTCATAAATGACATGAATGACAAGGTGTGTTTGATATTCAAAATATTTGACAATAGCAATCACCTTTGTTTATTGTTTGTTTGTTTTTTGTGAATGATGTTTAACGCCACTTTTAGCAATTTATGAGATATATCATGGCGTCCAGATTTTATTGGAGGAGAAGGCCGGAGTACCCGTAGAAAACACCGACCTTCGTAGGCAATCTTTGTCACTTAAGATTGAGGTCGAGCGCACCCTGACCGCAATGAGACTCGAACCAACACCCCCAGTGTTGACCGACCACGTGATCAGTAGTAGTACTACCTTAACCACTCGTCCACGAGACTTCTTCATTTGTTTATACCTTATATCCTAATTTGTAATCCAGTTTTTAAGCTTGTCTTGCTTGGGATTCAATGAATTATCAAAAGCATGTCAATTTTCGTTTCTTTATATCTAACTTTTCGAACATCAAGAGTGACATGGGAGATAATGAAACTGTTTCTAGTTGTACATATATCCGTTAGATAATGTAAGTCTTATTCATGGTTATATTTATTTACTATTGAAATTAGTTTTTTTATGTTTAGTTTTATTGCATATTGATTATTACCATACAGCCTTGACCGTTTATTGCCAATATTTATCATATCTTGATATCATTCTTAAACGTAGTAAATAAAGCTCTGAAACTGGCAGGATAAAAATAGTACAATATGTTCAGCTATTGGGGTCGCCTTGGTCCCCAGACTCTTGCCTTATTTACTGGCTCTTATTAAGTCAATCCTAATTTACAGCTAATATTTGTTTTGAAATATACATACTCGCCACTTTTCTAGGATTTTAGAAAAAACGGGAAAACGCTAAAATGTGCATTTCAAACGACAAAACAGCAAAAAAGTTCGAAATTGCACCATACAGGATTGGCAACAATCTGGTAAAGACAAAGCATAATCTTGCTGCAATGCTTGGAAAGAAACTTAATAAATGAAAGTTCATTTTATTAAAACTTCATAAATAAATTCAGTCAGAGGACAATAAAGAAAATTTGATTGAAGTGATATCTAGCCCTAGGGTAGACAGAAAATTTCCGAGGCAGAAGTAGACAAGAAAGTATATGACTTTTTATCCTGCAACCATTACATTTGCCCTACAATAAAGGTAGCCGAATAAATTTTTGATTTATTCGGCAGTGCCGTGCCGAATAAAGTCTCATGGTTCCCTTGTCCTGGCTTCTAACGATATTAGCATTCTGTTCTGGTTTACCACGTGTTGTCCAAAGCGAAATTTGTTTGAGATGTCAGGCTATCACTAGAAAACGAAAATTTCATGTCAGAAAATTGGCTAAAAGTTCAAATTTTTCATGTTTTTCATCGCTCTAAAATATATTTTAGGGTCGCCGGATAAAAACAATATTCGTACAGTGTCAGAAAATATAAAGATTATTTGTACTAGCCGCGAAACAGTTGAGAAATGCTCGGCAGAGCCTCGCATTTCTACTGTTTCTAAGGCTCGTACAAATAAATTATATATTTATATATAATCTTTCTTAGGAAAGATGGTGGGTGTGAAAATAATGCAACAGTCCAGTGCATTATCAGGGTGTTACTTTGAACAAAAAGTAATCAACACTCCCTGATTAAGAAGAAAGCTTTCACTTTATCGTGAACGAGCTACGTTGATTTTTGACACAGTGAATTTCAATTAGGAAAGTCACTACTGAATTGTACATCTACCGATCGAAAGAGTTTAAAATAGAGAAAGTGAATATTTAGAAAGCCTGAAAAAATAATGATACATATATATCCCAGATGAATTGATTATAAAATGGAACCAAGTAGGTATGTTTCCCATTTTCCTTTATCAATACATATTTGATAAATTTGTAGACAACTGGAATAAATTAAAGTCTCCATTATTGTTTCTGCCAATTCGTTTACAATTTTTACAAAGACGTACAAATTGCCACTACTATTCCTGTACTTTCCTATTTAGAATGCAAATACAACCACACTGTGTAGAATGTACTGTTAATAAAATATTTGAACGATTAAGGTATGTATGCATATTTTATAGTGCAGCGTTGTTATTAATAAATTTCATGTTCGTTGATTCGTTAAAACCAATTAATCGCATTAAGGGGGTGTTTCGCTAATATTTGTTGGTCGTGAATTTGGCGAAAATAACTCCTCACATGAAAATTTCAGTCATGTGCCAACACCTTCTTAATTTTTGCTGTAAAAGTTGTTCATTTTTAAAATGTTATATCATTACGTGATGGAGGCAAAACGCAAAAGGAAAGAAAAGTTTCACCTAGTAGTGCTATTTCGCAAAAACGAAAAGCATTTTGTTATTGTTTTCATTATGGTTTGCAAATAGTTGGATCGTTGAAGTTCTTTACGAAACTATTCTTAAGGTTTTCTGCTGAGGGGTCTACTGTGGGGTCGCACAAGATAGTCTTGTCTAGGTCATAGCAGGATGTTTGGCATGCCATAAAACTTGGTTTAAACCACAATTTCGTTTTAAATACCTGCTGCAAAAGTCAAGACCATTGCTGTAGTTAGTATCTATTTGGTTGTGGTTCTGGAGTTAGCTGGTGTCTTGGACTTTTGTGAATTGTCTTTTTTGACAGTTTCATCGGTCTTCGGTATTTGTTATTATCTTCACATATACACTTGGTATGGATCTGAATAGCATCCGGAAGTTGTTTTGGACTGCGTTTACAAAATTAAAGTTTAACACAACTACTGAGTCTAGAGAAATCGCGCGTCTGTCGTTGTTATAGCACAACCAATGAGTTTAGAGGAAACTTGCGTCTTTCGTACTTATAACAAAACAGATGAGTCTACATGGAACGGTAATAACAGAACCAACCATTGATGAGTCCAGATGAAACTTGTGTCTGCCTTAGTTATAGCACAACCATTCTGTCTGGAGGAAACGTGCGTCTGGTGTTGTTATAGCACAACCAATGAGTCTAAAGGAAACGAGTGTCTGTCGTAGTTATAGCACAACTATTGAGTGAAGAGGAAACGCGCATCTTTCATCGTTAATTTTGTCCTGAATTTTTTATGAAATTTTATTACAAAATAATGGTTTAAATTTTCATTTCAAAATGTCTTAATAATTTATATACTCGTAACATTTCATCCTGTATATTATATTCAATATAGATAATAAGACAAAATATAGTTTGAATTCTAAGCATGTTTGACTGTTTCTTTGTACAGGTCGAAAAATATTTAATGAAAATTTAATATATATTTCTTGATATGTGTTAATATCTACTTACAATTATAATCAAATTTATTCCCTCTTGTCATGGTTAAAATTTTAGGCTCATTTTTTTAGTTAACTATCAGTAATACTAAAATTGAAAGTACCGGGGATTCTCATTGAGAGTACAAATATTCATAATACGGAAATTAGGGCTCATTCGGAGTACATAAAATATCACTAGTATATTGACATTACTTTTAAATAAATTATACGACAATACTAACTTTTGATTGGCTAGAAACTATACTAAATCAGAGGAGGGAAGAAAAATCGCATGGCTGAGCAGAACTGACTATGTTGATCTTTCAGAAATGTTGAATAACAGACTAAAATTATAAAGCGTATTCAAATGCTTCATTTGATTATAAGAATATTTCGACTATCGATGAATAACAACATTTCCGTTGTGAATATTTAACATGTTTAATATTACATTACACGGATCATACAATGTCCACAACGAAAATTGTGCAAGTGTACACAATATCAACTGACTGATACAATGAGAAAAATATAACAGTGAAGTTAGGAAAATGTAGACGAAACAATATTTTGAACGTTGGTATAATGAAGGTATAAATAATGTTGGTAACGGCCCTTGTAGCTTATTGACGTAGGTCATTCGTCATTGACTATTAATTACTTAAGTTTCAATATATGAGTTGCTATGTAAGCTTAAATTTTGGCAAACAAGTTGTTCTATTCTTAAATCTTATTAATACAGATGTCAAGTTTCCCTTACGAAAAGCCAATCCAATCTTAATTGATTAGGATTATCAGTTTCCCTACCGAAGGTCGAGTGTTTTTGCTTCTTCCCCAATAAAATCTGGACGCTAAGATATAGCTAAAAAATGTCTTCAAGTGGCGTAAAATACTATTGAAACAAACAAAATCCACGACGAAATTGTCAGGTATTCTCGTCAGGTGTTTACAAGATATGTAATTTTTGAATATTTATATAAAATACACTTACAGAATCCGATGGCGCTGATTCCTTCCCATGCATGTAGATTTCTTTACTCTGACTTACAATGTTTAAGACGTATATATTATAGTTTCCTTCTAAAGAAATAAATTCTCATTAAAAGAAATACAGATCAAATATCAATAAAAATTGTAACATCAAATAAAAACGTCGGGATTGGCTAATTTGAGGTCTTGCGTCCTTGCCATAACACTGACCTCAGACTAGTACGATACCTATGCGTTATGCTTGATCTTGGAATCAGTGGTCCGAATTTGTATATGCTATCTTTGAACAACTGACTGTATTTTTTATTTAAGGTCTCAGTATTGTATGGTTTAAAGGTATTGCATAACCCTTAATGAAAGTCGACATATTAAAAATACAGAGAAATTAATATAGTTTAGATAACACGACACTTTAAACACATCAAAACTACTCTTAAGCCACAAAACATTGTGTCAAGGAAACGCTCATCTAATGACTCAAAAATCATTGGTAACTTAAACACATTTTCAACAAATTTTAAATGAATTCATACGAATCCTACTAGCAAATCTTTCTACAAACTATTTTCCGATTATTACAGAGACGCCGGAATAGTAGAGCAGGGATTTGACACTAATTGGTACATAGGGACGCGGGATAGTGGAGCTAGGATTCGGAACAGATTTGTACAGAAGGGCACGGGGATAGTGGAGCTAGGATTTGGAACCGATTTGTACACAGGGAAGCGGGATAGTGAGCTAGGATGTGGTAAGGATTAGAAGACGGAGACGTTGACGTGGGATAGTGGAGCTAGGATTTGATACCGATTTAAACACAGTGATGAGGTATAGAGGAGCTAGGATTTGATACCAATTAGTACATAGGGACGCGTGAGAGTGGAGCTATGCTTTGATACCAATATGTCAGAGGTTTTCATGCATAAGTCAAGGTTAAATGCTTGACATGAAATTTATGCATATTTTTCGTTTATTTTAGATTCAGGCAAATTTAATTGTGAATATATTTGTGATTAAAAGTCTTAAGAAATGACGCATGAGAGCATTCTTCGTGTGGGTACACATTTTGCGAAATCATCTACGACCACGAAAAGCTCAAAACACCAAAGACCCAGCAAATAAAAAACTATAGTACTATCCTACCAGTGAAAAAGAAAACTTTCAAATTGGATGGATTTCTGTAAAGCCTTTGCATGGTAGCTTTCATTTCACAATATTGAATTGACAACTGCAGTGGCGGATCCAGGGGGGGGGGGGGGGGCGTATGCCCCTACGCCCCCCCCCCTTACCAAAAAAAGGAAAGGAAAAAGAGAAAAGAGAGGGTAACAACCAGCGCCAAAAATGTAATCTCCGCTCGTCATCGCCATAAACTAATGCATTAACGGTACTAATTCGTATATTATATCTCTGTTGTATATACTGTACCAAATAAAGGTTACTGAACACAACAACCTTGTTCGTGGCCTTCCTTTTCCAATATCCCCCTTTTACGCCTTCTCCTTTCGAAAATCCTTTATCCGCCCCTGAACTATTAACAGTTTTCAAGCTAAAGTTCCGAGATATTCACCAGGTACACTCGGTTCCTACCCTAATAAAAACTGGACCCCGTCATAAAGCTGACAAGTTGTTACAATTTAACAAGGTAATCCCAATTCAAACAAATAGATTTAAATAGTGTATCATTAGACTGGTTTAAATAGCAATGAAAAGCATCACCTTTTGTTTAATAGAAGTGAATGTCTTCACTGCTTTTGCTTGTACTTAAAATATATAAAAAATATATCCATTTTTTTAGTCCCGAAAAAAAATTGCAATCGTCATTTTTGAACAGGATTTTATAAACTGATCGGCAATACTAACAAAGCAACTCATCACGTCATTGCGGCTTCTATAATGAAACAGCTTTTTTTAATGTCCTTAATATGATGCACCAAGAAGAGACTTGTTGGAAATTTTCAGCACTCTACTCTTTACTGAAATATTAAAGTTAAAACTTCTCCTGAACGGAAGTGAAAGTTTATCTGTAGGAAAAAATCAAATGATTGTTGCATATGTTTTTGAATTTATTTTTAAAATCTTCCTCGTCGTGTACACACGTGCGTGTACACACGTGCGTGTACAGATGATCATAAGTACTGCATACACACACAACAAATGATGAATTATGATGTAAAAATATATTTACTGTTCTTACAACATTATTTTCCGTTTTTGTACATATATATTTTGTATATATATCTTTTCTACATTCATTCATCTTCGTATGTGTCAGTATATTATTATATGTTTATACTTCGTTAGGAAAAGACTTCATAAGTACGAATACTCGTGTCAATCCCTTTTTGTAGCATTTCTACCAATAAAATATGTTTAAACTAATACTAACAAATATAAGGTAACAATAGTCAAATTTCAATTAAATGTAGGCTGTAAAGATTGTGGACATAATATTTTTCTTTGTCTAGCAAAATTAAATCTTAACATATTACCGTAACAAATAGAAACCTACGGAAAAGGTGTGCCTTTGAAATATTTCACGCGTGTTAGTAAGCTTTGAAATTATAAGAGCACAAACTAATTATAAAAGTTAAATATGTATCGGATGTGAAGGAAATTAAAACTTTAATTAATTTTAGACGTGTTGACTGGTTACAACGAATTTATCAGCTATGATATAGGAGTCCAGTTGTTATTAGAGGAAGCTATACAGTCTGTGTACACGGCGAGAAAATTGCAATTTGGCAAACAAACCAGCAATCCTTTTGATAAAGGATGGAGCAGTGTTCCTTGGAGAAAGGATCCTATTTGAAACCCTAAAGACACAACCTGCCCATACCTTTGCTGCATCAAGTTGTTGTTAATTCTTTCTTATAGAGTTGATATGTATGACATATCGCACAAAATTCACAAAATTATTGATCATTATATTTTAAAGACATCGATTCTATGTGGCCTACATGGAGTCAGGTCTGCTCAACTCCTATCCTTTCTGGTAGTCTTTTGGCCGAGTAAAATTTAAAAAAACCGCTTCACTTAAACCCGTTTAGTTAAGTCTCTACGTTGCATAAAAGTGCATACTTCCTGAATTGTACTCATATTTAGTCCTGCCGTGACAACCTTAGACATATAGTATATGATAAAATGTTTTTAATAAAACTGGCACTGAGATATAGCCCTTAAATTGATGATAATTGAATTAAATTCTATCAGAACCGAACAATGAGCAAGTATATATTAAAATATAAGGCATTTAATTCATTATAATTTATTGATACCATTAATAAAACAATTAACAAAACGGAAAAATTTAATTATGAAGACCAAATTGTACCTGTTGCAAATAAATATGTCCCGTAAATATTGTCATTTTGCATCCTTTACCTTATTTCTAATTTTGTTTGAATATACAATTTAAAAAATCTGTAAATGGCACACATATCCAACTCTAAAATAAAAGATAAGTGAGTACAAGTAAAAATTGGAATGCATTAATAAATATTCAATACTTTTTCAAATTATGTTCACAAAAATCAATATTAAATGTAGGAACATGCTCAGTAGATCACGATGGCAAGAGTTCTTAGGATTATTTTAGTATTTAATTACAATCATTCTTAACACAAAACCAACAACTATTTCATTAATAAAATACATAGGTCTGAAATGCTAACTTATCATATTTTAATTTTCCATGAGCCATTGTGCTTGTTTGAACACAAAAACATTTAATTAAACAATATAATGATACAAACAGTGAACAGGGCTCGAAAGTCAAAACCCTACAAGTCTACTCTAACCAGACGGTTCCTATGTATAACAGATGTGTTTGTTATTATAACTTACCACTATCAACATATCTTAAACGGTGACTCAAAGAGGGTTCATAACTGTCACTTTAAAGGTTTGGTAATATCTTGAGAACAGCAGTATGTGGGGATTAAATATGAAGCTACGACATTGCTCATCTTCGTTTTCACAACTGATGGACTTCTGATTCGACAGAATGTATAATGGTAGCAACAAACACATCAAAAATAAAACTCTTAACATATATTCATAAACTAAAGGAATTTGGCACAGCGCAAGACTGAAGCCATCAACCCGTGCATCCCAACTGAACACAATATGTAAGCTATAGAGGCCATTACTAAATATATAAAACAATAATAATGCCCACAATCATTTGAGCAATGATATGTTTAGATATACATTTATCTGTAACGTTATTTGCATAACATTCGGAATCCTAAAAAGTGAGCATAGGCACAATTTACAAAATAGAGAATTGCTTTATTAATAAATAGAGAATTTTTTGTTTAATTCTGAACATTTTCATACAATAATGTGAAATTAAAAATATTAATCCATCAGCGCTAAAAAAATAAAAATAATTACTACCAGGAGTTGTGACAGTCGCATTTTGTCTGATGGAGGAAATGTCTGTGCCAGACTGACACAACGAAAAAAAAGATTGCGAGAGACATTTTGTGCCTTGTACAACGGATATGTCGTTGTAACAGACAGATTTTGACTGCCCTCAACTGAAACAACGTCTATGAAAGACAAATTAAATGATTGTCACAGTAAAAATTATTGTCTTACACAACGTTTGCAGTTATTACAGACATTTTTGCAGTCATTGGTAGTCAATCGCAGTCAGTGACAGACTGAAAATGAATGCAAATGGTATTTACAGTAATTTTTATAGCTAGTTACGATTTCAACTTAACTCAATATGTAATCTATGAAGACAACTAATAAAAAAGTATTTTTAAATGAACACAATGTTTTTAACATTATATTTATAATTTTTTCTAATATGCTTTGAGAACACATTAGCTTTCTAATAAGCATGTCACATCTTAATTAGATTTCCGGCGTCATTTATGCTCAACTGAAAATTTCAAACTGAGACAATGCAATTTTGTTAAAATTTCTTAATACTGTTTGCTTACATATATATTCAGTATTAGCTTTTAACATGCTGTTTTGGAATATATATATTTTTATTTTCAAAAACCAATATTACCATTGAAAGCGTCAACTTATAACATTTGATAGACATATAAGAATTGAAATAGATTATTGCAAATTGGCTCTATGCAAATTAGAACATGGTCAGACCTTTTATTTGTGTTCAATTTATACCTCGCTATCGCTCGGTATATAAAATATTGGCAAATATTTAGTCTAACCATGTTCCAATTCGCACAGAGCCCACTAACAATAATCTATTCTTAATTGTGATATAAATGCTGTGAGCAGTATATACAGCCAGTTATTGGCAACTGGATGAAATCTGGAGCAAAAACTTTCATAGGCAAGATATGTTTTTTAATCAAATAATTTACAAAAATTATCAAAAGCAAATCAGAACCTTTTTTGTCAACAAAGATGATAAGTAGAGGTTATTTTTCTACAAATTCGCTACTGTTAACAAATTTCAAACCCAACCCAAAACTTGTCCATATCTTATGGTTCAATATTATAAAAATTTGATTTGCTCATCTAAAACATATGGAACAGGCATAAAAACTACTTTGAAAAAATATTGTAGTAGTCTGAGCAAATACCAGAGACTTATCTGGCAAAAAGATTTATTGACATTTGCTGTTTTATGTCTCTTGTTTAACAACATTTTTTCCAAATAAATGTTCATCATCAAAGTTAATTATACAAAACTATTGAAATAATTAAGTTTATACAAAAATAAATTTCAATAACACTAAAATGTTTCAATTTGAACTCTGTAATCTAAATGCAACAAGTATACAAGTACACAAGAACTTAGTTTCTGCCATAGAAGGTGAATACATGGACAGCACATACTAGTAATCCAACTGAACTAAATATAAAATGTATATAAAATGTTACAAATCCTCACATTTTTAAACATTATTGATAATAAAAAAACTTGAAAACAGTGCGAAGTAATCTGTAATTTCCTATACTCAATGGTTTAAATTTCATCAACATGTGCTGCAATCAAGCCATGACATGAACAGGACTGCACATTAATTCATAATAATTAGGTGTAAGACTCAACCTAAGCACTGGGTTTAAATTGAAGGCAGTTAAAATACCTGTCTGCAGTTAAAGCTGACTACCTGCTCATAAACGATATCCTGGTCAACACCAACTCTGTAAAATTCTATAAAAGAGGAGCACCAAGTTGCTAATGTCAATTTATAGGATTGATTGGATTGAACAAATCAAGGATTGTACCCACACCTCAGACGAGAACATAGCACAATACAAATTACACAACTGGAAGTAATGTGTAATTTTATATACTCTATGGTTGAAATTTCATAAACAAGTGTTGAAATAAAGCCATGACATGAACAAGACTGTGTGCACATTAATCCATAACTAGATGTTAGACTTAAACTAAGTAATGGGATGGGTTTTTAAATGGAAGGCACGTTAAAATATCTGTCTGCAGTTGGAGCTGTTTTCATGCTCTTAAACGTTATCCTGCCAACACCAACTCCGGAATTCTGTAGCAGAGGAGCAACAAGTTGCAAACCCACAAACTAGCACATAGCACAATACAAACTACGCAACTGAGGTGGTCTATAGTGATGTACATTGAGTTTGAAGATATTGATAGGATGTAGGATCTTGACATGGGAAAAACACATTTCCTGATCATTCTATGGGGCAAAAGACAGCAATGATGATTTTAAAATATGTTATTAACAAACACTAAATGTGAACAATGTTTAGATGATTCCAATCTAGAAAATTCTGCTGTCTTAAGAGAGATGAAACCATGCTACGAAATGAAAAAATTGTACTCAACTGTTTTAACGACAGAGTGATATGAAGACTATTGTAAAATATATATCATGCTACCAAACGGCAATGGCTTGAGGGATCCTGTAACTTATAATATTGTACACTCTCTGTTTGAAGAAGACCCCATTGTTGATGCAGTGTTGGAAAATGAGTGTGGAGATCTGGTTGAATGCATAGATGGATGAGATGATACTGTTCTTTGACTAGAAGACAATGATGGTTGATTCATAGAAGATGAGGAAATCCTTAAATTTGGTGTTGTCAATGAAGAAGTCCTGAAACTTGGTGTAGCTGATGCATGCTGGTATATCGTTGATGGAGAAGTCATGGAACTCTGTGTAGTTGGTTGGTATATCGCAGATGAGGAAGTGCTGCAACTTGGTGTAGTTGATGTTGGCTGGTATATCGTAGACGAGGAAGTCCTGGAACTCGGTATAGCTGACGTTGGCCTGTATATCGTAAATGAGGAAGTGCTGCAACTTGGTGTAGTTGATGTCGGCTGGTATATCGTAGTGGAGGAAGTCCTGGAACTTGGTGTAGTTGGCTGATACACAGAAGACGAAGATATACTGGAACGCTGTGCAGAAGGCACTGGATAGTTTGTAGTAGATGAAGCACTTGGTGTGAATGAATTCTGATTAGGACTGGCTGTGTTTATGTTGGGTTGGGTTACATAACGATGGGAACGGCTTTGATGTAAGCTAGAAGGCAGACCAACATTTACTGAAATTGTCATATCATCAATATCCTTTGAATAATTGATAAGATATTCTGGATAGCATTGATTTCTGTCAAATATAACAAAGATGGATGGATTCACTGGGTCGTCGACACACGAGTCATATAATTTGTGACTCTCACCACTTATTTCAGGAGGTCTACGATAATCGGAGCTACCGCGAGTAAATTTCCCAACTAACACCTTAGCCCTGAACATGTATCTATCCCCAGAGCTAGACGGTTTGGTGTAACCATGGCTGTATTGGGCATCCCTGGCAAAATAGGATCCTTGACCATAGACGGTGGCATTTTTGCCACTCTTACGGAAATCAAAATTGTTTATGCATATCCCACGACACGTGTCGAAGGTATCTGTTCCATGAAAGAGGTTTCTCTCATCAATAGCATTCCTTGACAGTTTGTCCTTTTCAGCATCAGCTTGCATATGTTTCTTTTTTCTGAAATTAAATAAAACTAGATAAGAAGTATGCCCCTACAGCTGAGAATCATTTGGAAGGTTGATTTGTTAGTGTCAAAGCTTTTCAGAAAGTAAAGTGTGACTGTAAAATTATCATCAAAATTAAAAACATGTCAAAGATGTGTTGAATATTTTTATGTATGATGATTTACAATATTCATTTTAGAATGTACGTGTATAAATGTATAACTTGTATCGCTCTTGCTTTACTGTCAGTAGACACCCCATGCCCTACATGGCCTGACACCAGCAAAGTCCAAGTATCTTCCCAGATAGCAACACTACTTTGGCCCAACGTTGGCAATTTGTTGGCATGGTTGGTAAACGGTAGGCGTTGGCGTTCTAACATCGGCCCAACGTTGGCCCATCGTAATGTGACCAACTGTTGGCTTTCCAACATCGACCCAACGTTGGCCTGACCAACATAAAATATCCACACACAAAAATTAATGCTCGATTATTAAACAATGGAAATATATGACATAAAAAAGCAGCTATTAATCAAATATGAGTGCATTTAGATCATACGTTCATAACCTTGCTTATTAATTAATTCAACACATGTGGGACATATATGAGTTAAATCTGATGACCTATACATTGTTAGAACAATTAGTGTGCATATTAGACGCGGGTCATTAGTATCCTATTTCAGATAAATTTCGCGCTAATCCATAGCATCATCTTTGTCAGGAATTCACATCGGTCGCCATTTTGGACAGCTTGGAGTATTTTATTTAACACAAAATATAATGTAAGTATATGAACTTATTAGTTTAAATACTCAGTTTTTAATTATTAACCATGTATGTTTTAAGCTAAAATATTCAGTTTTTTACTATGTTATTTAACTGCATCCAACTTTTCCACAGGCTTATTTTGTTTGTTTGTTTATTTTTCAACTTGTGTTTATTATATTTCGTAACATAATGCAAATATAAAACATATAAGTCTTGAAAAAAATATTCCAGAAAATATACATGGCAGAATAAACACATTAATTTTGTTTTATTTATATACTACAGTGTACTAGTATTCCGGAATAAATCATCCAGGCGCATGTAACAGAATAGGTTAGGCGCACAATGAAGAGTTATGTAAAGACAATACATGTACGCTAGAAAGGGCAAGGGATAAAAGATCCTACGGAATGTCCAGTAACAGGTAAGTTTTGAGACTATATCTACGTTTTTATGTGCCTTGTTGATGAATCGTTTACATAAAAAATTACAATAATAACAAAAACAAAATGACAAATGAAAAAACACCATTGAAAGTATTTTTATGACAAAAATATATTTTACATTCTATATTCCATTATTTTCAGGGTATGTGAGGAAGAAGGGACTAAGTGTTCAGCCAGTGACAGTCATATTGACAATGTACTTAAGGACTGAGATATACATGTGGAGTGGTTAGAAAAAACGTCTTTCGGAAAAAAGAGAAGAGGGGAAGAGAAGATGCTGATAAAGCTGAATTGGAATAAAGTTGATCATAAATTTAATGTTCTTGTAATTGGCAACCAACCAAAATATACATTGTATATACCAACACAAATTTCAGTATTTTATAGCAGAGATCACCGATCCTTTGACTTGTTTAAAATGCGATAAGTACAAAAAAAGCAATTTTGAGCTATTGACTCAGAAAATCCCATAAGTTGTTAAGATGTTGGCAAACTGCCTATACTTAGCAGGCTAAATCAAGTTGGGCCAACGTTGGCCCAACCTAAATTCACGCACAAACATGTTGGCAAGATGTTGGCAGTGTGCAGTCTAAGTTGGCTATGTCTGATTGGGCCAACGTTGGCCCAACGTAGGGCCGATGAGCAAAATTACGTTGGGGCAACGTAGTCCCAACGAAGTTGCCATCATTAACCCAACGTTGGCCCAACGTGTGATTGCTATCTGGGTTACTAGTGCACTTATGTATATTCTATTCATTCATGTTCCTGCATTTTACAACTTTAAAATGACATGCAACCTTCTTAATTATACAATAACAGTTAATTATAGTAAGTGTTGACGTATTCTGGAGAGGGTTTTTTGAGTGAAAAATGAAAATTGCTTACAGCTTATGGTTCAGCTTTTGTGGATCAAGAAGGGTACTTTTTGAAATCAATAATTATTTCCTCGAGATATTCAGCGTTTTAAAATATGGGAGTTTTTGAATTTTGAAAGGGCGATTTTCCATACTAAAATTTGACCTCAATTAGAACAGAAGTGTACTTTAGGAACAATCGATTGTTGTCTACACGACATCCTTTGGGTGATGTCGTCTGCAGTCAATGCTGGAAAAGTCTCGTGGTTTTTCTGAATACCACTGAATGTCACGAAACCAAATGAACATTTGTAAACATCCTAAGGTCCCTTTCAAAAATGGATGACTTATTATGTAAAATTCCCGTAGCAAAAGTCAAGGACGATTTGTAACAACTAAACAATAAGGCATATTATAAAACATGGACAGGTTATTGTATCTACATTTATTTCTACTGAATTTTCGTTATAAAAAGGTAAAATATAGAATAATAAATTTTTCCATGGGGGTTTGGCATTTAGTATAGACAGGAGCAACTCTTCAACATTATAAAGATTATCACGTTCATCGATAGAAATTTTCTAGTAGCTCCAGTTTATGGTGTTATGTACAAAGCACTGCTTTATTTGCTTAGAAATTTGCTTAGAAAGTGAAAACGCACATGAGAACAAATGACAAAACTGAATAAGAGATAACTTTGTTGTTCATTCAAGTCACTGTGCACTATATCTATAACATATCTGATAATTGTTAAGTTAAGAATGTTAGTTGAGCAAACAAGTTTTTCAGCCAGGCCATTAGCTGTACAATCTCTTTGCAAACACAAACAATTATTTACATTGTTCTATCTGCTAATTCAACATCCACATGAATATATACTCACGTTTGATATTCTAACCATAGTTTTCTACTCTGAACTCTGTAGATAAACTTCACTATGTATTTTCTATGTCTCATAGTTTCCTGGAACGAGTTCAACACTTCAGTATATTCACTCCCTTCTGTTACATCCAACTCTACCAATTCAAATTCATTAGCAAGATCCCAAGGGTGAAAATGGGATGGTTTTGACTCCTCTCCAAAAATTTCAATTGAAGCACTCACAATTCTTTCTGGACTGAAAAAATGAAGTAATACATACAACAATGTATGGCACCTATGGTATAATGATAAATTTAAAATATGTAAAATTATTTAAAAAATATTCACATTATATAAATTTAAAATCTATTTAGATAAAAGACAAATTAAGTGAGTCAAGTCCATAATGTAATTGCTTTGGAACATAATACTTGGTATACATATTCTTAGATTTTTTGGCAAATTTATTTTTTCCAATACATTCAACTTGGTGGATTGGTACAATTTACAACTCTTTAAAAACAATCACTACCCTTACTTCTTAAAGATGCCTGTTTGACAAAGATAGTTTAAGTCTATTGTTTCACCATCACAGTTTATCTTTTGTTATAACAAATAAATGCTTAAGTGACGTACTGAATTTTCTTTTTCAAATTATATTCCGAGACAAACAGAGGACGCCGTAAAATATCTCTTCTTGTCAAATACTCTAAATTTGTTTGCTCCATATCATTAAAAGACAAACAATACTTTAATTGGTAGTTTTTTCTGGAAAACAAATATGTCTTTTGCTTCTTTAGAAACTTGACCTCTAAAGTATAGACTTGCAATTCCTGAAAACATACAATAAATAGTTGGAATAAACATTTTAGAATTTCAAAATAATTTAATTAACCCTGTTTCAAAATGTTACTGATGCAACGATGATTCAACATTTTCAAAAGTATTTTAAAGAGATTACCACTTTCCACAAGTTGCACTTGTTCTTTACACTTAAATAGAAATGACAAAGTTGCAAACATTTTTACCAAATATGGTTACATATTAAGGAAAATGAATTCTGAAGGTAATTTAGAGGGAACATTAACAGTGAATTCTGAGTGAAAGCAGTAAATCCCACTACTGGAGTCTATGTACAGTGCAAATAAATAATACAGGATACAAAGGAAATGGGTCCCTTATTTTATTTTTTTAAGAGTAACAATTCCTAACTGTAAGTACCAATGCAATAAATGATTAAAAACTTAATTCAAAATATGAATCACACATTCACTACACATTCATAAACATGAATAACTAGATTGTACAGCATAGTTTGTCATGTAGGACATTGTTAGTCACTGTCGTGTGACTAACTAGATTGTACAATGTAGCATGGTTTGTCATGTAGGACATTGTTAGTCACTGTCGTATGACTAACTAGATTGTACAATGTAGCATCGTTTGTCATGTAGGACATTGTTAGTCAGTCGTATGACTAACTAGATTGTACAATGTAGCATAGTTTGTCATGTAGGACATTGTTAGTCACTGTCGTATGACTAACTAGATTGTACAATGTAGCATAGTTTGTCATGTAGGACATTGTTAGTCACTGTCATATGACTAACTAGATTGTACAATGTAGCATAGTTTGTCATGTAGGACATTGTTAGTCACTGTCATATGACTAACTAGATTGTACAATGTAGCATAGTTTGTCATGTAGGACATTGTTAGTCACTGTCGTTTGACTAACTAGATTGTACAATGTAGCATGGTTTTTCATTTAGGAAATTGTTAGTTGTCATTTGCAGCAAACTTCGTTTATAAGTTTGGTCATGTTTGACAAACTTTTGTCATATATGGCATAGGTAAATGAACTCCTGGATACTTGTTTGTGACAGTTTTTGGCAGTGTTGACATTTATGACAAATTATGTTCCAGTTATATGTATAAATAGAAAGAATTTTATATAAATAGTTATAAATGGTTATGTATTGAAGAATTCCAAAATAGACTACTTGACTAGGCAATCAGAAAATGTGGTAAAAGAATCATACATTACTAAAGCATGCATCATGCCTAATGGTTTTAGAAATATGGCAAATTTTCTATCTGAAATCACTGTTAATAAGATCTAAGACTATATATTTCACTAAATACATACAGAATCATACTCTGTCCAGTCGTCATTATCATCTTTCCAATACCATCTCCATTGTGTAAGGTAGCTATCTACATTTAATGTTTGATCCCCAAATGATGCTGTACTCAGACGTCGGATGATAGCAGGATTTGTGTTAATTAACATAGTGTTACCTTGAAGGATTGCATACATGTCTTGGTCACGTTTCACAAAATTGACTTCAATAGAATAGATGTAGTCATCATACACAACATCCTGGCAAAAGAGGAATTGGGTGTAGAACTTTCAGTAGCTTTTTATTGCATTTTGGTGACCAATTGTGCTGAAAAACGTCTTTTGTTAAAAGCTGTACTTGTTATACAGTGTTGCCCATTGTTTAAAGTTTATAAATATTAACAGAAATAAATATTATTAATGAGACTCACAGACAGTAATGTTTTCCCAAAGTTTTTTTCAATTGCTTATCATGGACTTAAGCTATGAATATCTTGATTTAGTACAATTTGTTTTCAACAGTTAGGACAATTAATACAAAAACTTAAAAATGTTGATATTTTAAAAACCACAATTTGCAATATTGTGCAGTCTTTTCTTTTATTTGACCCTATTAAGAAATGCTTACCTTAATGACAATCTTGTCTTCCAAATGACAGTAAGCATCTTCAATCTGGAAATTTTGGTTTGATAGAAAGGATGTCCACTTTCCATTTAACTTTATCTGCCATAGGTAAGGTACACCATGTTGCAAATGGAGATCTTGGCAGGTAGGATTTAGGCAGTCTCTCTTGGTCAAAGACAAACAAATACATTTCATTGCTGCTGCATCAGACAGAAGAGATTCATCCATTTCAGGAGAATCTTCTGAACCAATCAATGTGTTCCTGCTTTCTTGATGTCCATATTTGGGTTTAGGAATTGTACTAAGTATATTTTGGGCAGATGTGTTATTAGCAGCAGAAGTAGATGTCCCTTGGGATACTGAGTTTAAAACACCTATCTCAGAACTTCTTTGACATGAAGATCGATTTGTACCATTATCTACCAAAGTGGAATATTTAAGTGGATCAAACATCATCCCATAGGATATACTGTTATTCTCAGGTTTTATTGTTTGTGCACATTCCTCATCCACAATAGATTCATCATGTTTTTCATTTGACTCTTTTGAATGTTCAGGTCTTTCTTTTGGGGGTGGAACATAAACCTTTTTTTTCAATTCATCTTCAGATTGATTATATAAATGGCAAGACCTCAGAACCCAGCTGTTGTGCTGATCTTGAAACGTGTGCTTAAATTTACAGTGATTCTCGTTTTTACATTTTCCAAAGAAAAAATCTTTACAATAATGCAAGTACGGACACTCTTCATCTTTACTTTCCGCTTCCTGACAGCCCTCTTTCTTGTACATGTAATCGTGACAAAGTCTAGGAAACTTCCAATTTAAAATGACAATAATGTCATTATCATTAAAATCTTGGAGTCCATGCATCTCTTTAAGTTTTATATTCTCTGGTGAATTAAGGTCATGAGGTAAGCTACAATATCTCCTCCTACAGTTTCCTCTTACAAAATTTCTACAAATGTGGAAGTAACTACAATTTGTTTTGTCACAATTGCTTGCCTTTGAAGGATTAAAATAGTGTTTACATATATTCAGTTCTCTGAAAAATGGGGCCAGATAGACAATGGCTGACTCACTTCTATAGATATGAAATCTTTTACTTCTTTTACTGAACCAATCTTCAATGTTGACTCCAATAAATAAACCGTAAGCCGTGCATACAAATATGCCAAAACTACAACCTCCAGCAAATGTCTGAACAAGAAATTTAAGAACTTCCAGCTCATCAATTCTATCTAAAGCCTTCTCCTTCTCTCTTTGTTCTTTCATTTCTTTTGTTTCAGTAGGTTCATCTTTCAAAAGTGAATTAAATTTGGCGAACGACTCATTTAAATGTGTTTCTGCTAATAAAACTGGCTGTTTATCCAGGGATACAGGAATGTCATCCTGCTCTTCAGTTAAGACATGGTTATCACTGCCAGAATAATAATCCTCATCAAATTTACTTGTAAATGATGCCTGCTCGTGGTTCATTCTTCTTCCTTGATGCCCCTTTGTATGTCTACGTCTTGTTCCCCTAGTACCTGCCCCCATGCTATAACTACCTATTGCTTCCTTACTACACATATCTGCGTTAGCAGTAAAATGTTCAGGCTTTATTTCTCCTACCAAAGAATCTTCAAACTTGGCTGTTGTGTCTCTCTTGAATTTTTTTTCCTCCTTTTGAGCAGCTGTGTAAACTGGACGGTCTAAATCCATTTTCACCTTACAATTTGAATGGCCTTTAATTGGTGGTTCTAGTATGATATCAGGAGACGGAAGTCTTAATTCTCCTTTCTTAATTCTGCTTCTGGTGCTCCTGTCTTTAACCTGAATTTTTTGCTTGCCTTTGGAAGAGTGACTGCTTGTCACATCCTCCATAGAGTTTCTACTTGTGCTTTCAACTCCATGTTTCTGCGTTTCACGATTGGTTGCCCCTTCCTTCAAACTTGATTCAGAACAAGGATCATTTGTTAAATGTATATTACCTGTCTCCTCATCTGTAATATCTAGTTTTGTATTTCCGACACAAGTCATGGAAGGTTCCTGAAATTCTTGCATTCCATTATTTGCACCTCTCCCTCTTCTAACTCTACCTCCCCTACCACCTCGCCCTCTGTATCCTCTTCCACCTCTACTTCCTGTTTGTCTACCATAGTCTCTGTCTCTATACTGCTGAAATGGTTTTTGTGAATGAAAGTTTGTACGTGGAATGCTGTGGTCTTTATTCCATACACTAGGATTATCTAGATTTTCATGTTCATTCTGGTGAAAAAATAATACAAATAGATAAACAAACTACTCATGTCATGTACACATTGCTAATATATAATTAATTATAAACAGGTTTGATTTTCTATGAAATAAGTTAGTATAATTAAATTATGAATCATGTGTTCAAAAGACAAAAACAAATGCCTTTTGAAAGAAACCTGTTTCTTTATTCTAGCAATACGTTATTTTTGCAAGTAAGTATATCAGGAACCAATGATATTACTTTTTGTTTGTATGTTTGTTTGTTTGTTTGTTTGTTTGTTTGTATAATGTTAAAGCCAATTGTAAGAACTAAAAAGAGTGAAGATCCATTTGTTGTAGTTATTTATATTAACCCGATTATGCTTCACGGTCTTCACTTGCTGTATGTATGTTTCATATAGCTTTTAGTGCTTTGATTGCTGTTTTTTATGTCTTGCTATGCTTTTTATGTTTTTTTAATATGTTTTGCTATGCATTTTATGTGTCTTGGTATGCTTGTAATTTGCATTGCTATGTTTTTAATACTTAAGGAATACTTCAAATTTCTGAACAGGTTATACGATATAATATGATTTGGGTATGTTTACGCCTAGTAAACTGCAAACGGTATAAACAGACCCAAACTATATTATATCATATCACCTGTTCAGAAATTTGAAATATTCCTTATATAATTGAATTTAAACTATAAATCTTGACAATTTGAATGTTAAAAACAGCAATGACGTCATAGAACTATATGAATTTTAACAGAGCAAGAACAATTCGCATGACCAACGCAAGTTATATGGTATAATATTGGTTTCTACATTTTAATTGGCCAATCAGATTCAGCTTACAAAGCAAATTATTAAATTATGTATTAATGTGCTAAAGCTTTGCGTTATCTATAAAAGTATGTTGGTTTTAAAAGCTCTTTAGAGTTTAAGTTTAATGTTACACATGCACCTACTTTAAATAAATATTACTTGACTTAACTCCACAACACTTTCAGCAATTTTTCAGCTATATCATGGCGTCCAGTTTTTATCGGGGGAGGAAGCCAGAGTACCTGGAGAAAAGCCAGACCTTCAGTAGGAAAACTGGCAATTAACATTAGAGTCATGTTCACCCTGCCTACAGCGAGACCTGCAACCTCAGTGTTGACAGACCATGTGATCAGTAGTAGACTACCTACTTGAACTACTTTAAACACTCCACAACTGAGGTCACTATAACTTTTTATTAAGAACCATGTTGTAAAAACATACACATTTTTATTCTCCTTTTTGCAAGGGGCATTATTAAAAGTGGCCAAGTGGGATCATTGGACAAATGTAAACATTTTACTTGACAAAATAGCATTATTTGTGTTTTCTGCAAAATCCGAAACTATCATTTCTGAAAAAAATTATAGGCTTAAACAAAAAACCAAAATAAAAACAATTTTATGAATTACTGATAATGGATGATCTGATGATAAAATGTGTACCTCATTTCCGGGACCTATAACTCTTTCCCTACTCAGAACCATAGATATGTGTTTAGTGCAGGACCTGATTAGATCTGTGACTTCATGTTGGTGTGCACCATCCAGAGAATGGCCATTTACCTACAATATACAAGTGTCAATCCCTATTAGTCAAAGCATGTTGTCTGTTGGTCAAGTGAACAATTACAACTACATGTACCACCTTGTTCTCTGAGAAATCCATGTTAATTCAGCAAGTCAATCCTTGTCTTGATATATAATTGGAATAACACTTTCTTCAGTAAATGCCAATGAAATATGTACAATAAATGATTGTTTGTGTTAAATAGTTCATTCTAATGTTGTCTTCAGTTCAGTTGGTATGCCACTATTGACATTTGGCTATAAGTTTAAATTTTATGACGAAATCTAGACAAAGTTTTGGTAAATAATTCTTTTCCTCTTTAATAGGTCTGTTCTGTTACAATCTTAATATAAATAAGCTACTTATGATATTTTGACTGTACACTGTTTATACTGATAAAAACCTTACAGTACATTCAACTATTCTTTTGGGGTAGGCTATATATCTCATCAAGACATCACAACACTGAGTGATTTTCGAATATTGTAATATTATTGGGTTTTCAATTAATTAGATAACAGGTTTTTGAGTAAATAATACAGAAAAAAAATTTTCTATTTGCAACAAATATACTAAGTTCAATCCAACAGGTTTTAAGTAATTTAAACACAAAAAAAATAAACAAACGTAGATAGCTCAACAATAAATGAAAGTAGAATTATGGTTCTTGTGCATCGTGTCATTCCCTCCAGTTTTTAATAGGGGAAGAAACTAGAGTACCTGCAGAAAACTACCAACCTGTGATAGGAAAACAGCAATCCAGGTTGTCAATTCAGATTGGAGTCGAGTACACACTACTAGCATTGAGACTCGAACCTGCAACATCAGTGTTGACAGACCACGTGATAAACAGTGGATTACCTTCCCTAACCACTTGGCCACCAAGGCCCCAATTTGCACAACAGTTTTGGAGATATGGTCTGTCAAAACTCGGATAGTTGGAAGGTGTTACGGAAAAGAAACATAAACCACGTTACTACATCCAGCAGGAATAAGGTTATTGTAACAACTCAATATCTGTGAGATCGTATCCATCTCTGTGGACCCCGCTGACCTTGAGTTAAAATTTCAAGGTCAAAGGTCATCAACCATGGTAAGAAACACATCGTCTTGATATTATCTACCCATATAACAAATATCGAAAGCTTATCTCAAAAGACAAAAAAGTTCTGGGCGGGAAACGATTTTGGATGGATGGAGAGATGCACAGACAGACTGATCACTATAAGGCTTCCACCTAATTAAATAACCATGATAACTGACCAAATAAATTAATTATAGTTATGGTTCATGCACACTGGACTCCTACTCATTCTCGTCATGATCTACGCTCCAGGCTTCAAGTCAATATGTAAAACAGTTTTAGAGATATGCTCTATGACGTATGGAAGGAAATGATTGATTGATTGGATGTCTGCTTTGCGTCCAGCGAGCAGTATTTCAGCTATATTCAGGACAGGAACAAGTTAACAAAGAATAAATCAATGGAAAATGGGGGTGGGATGGGTCACATGGAATACAATTTTGACTGTCACTGGAAAAGTATCGAGTTTTGAGTAGGGGCGGAAAATTTAGCCTTTTGTAGCTGCTACAATGAGCATACTCTTTTTCCAAATCTACAAAAGGGGTCTTTATCGTGCAAGGAGCGTAGCACTCTCCAAACACGTTACCCACTACGGTCCACGGTCAGGCTTTCCGTATTATGACCTGACAACCCCCCCCCCCAACGAGAGGGTCTCCCCTATCTGCCACCCGGGGACGCGCTGGGCTGCTCTGTGGGTCGATCACTGGGAACCCTCCCAGTATGGTCCCAGTGGAAGGAAATGGATGGACAGATGGATTTATAGACAAAGCAGCAACTTTATATGCTCCCCCTATCAGGAAGCATAAAAATCACATACAATTTGATAAAATATATATATATATATTAAAATGGCACCAAACCTGGTCAATTGGACCCCTCCATAAAAATAGAAACTAGACAAACTGTGAGGACTGCTCACTAATTAATACCCTTTTCTTCCCAATTTTCAAACCATTCCAAAATGAATCTGATCAAAATGTTAAATATCAGGTGCACAATGGGACTATGTGACTAAGAATCTGTGAAAGGTTCATTAAATTCAGTAGTGTATGTAGAGTTGTAAATAAGAGATGGGTACCCCTATGATAAAGTCCATGTTTTTCTATAGGAAACCCCCTAAAAATCTTTCCGATCAAACTGTAAAATATCAGATGCATGTACAATAGGACTATGTGACAAAGATTCTCTTAAAGTTTCATCAATTTACATACACTATATGGCACTATAGGATCAAGCAATATGCAAAATATCAGGTTTCTAATGCTAAAGTTGCTTTGAGGAAACTGCTACAGAAATTTTTTTTATGGATGGGTGGACGAACAAACGAATGGACTGACAGACAAACGAACAAACAAGGGTAAAACATTATACCCACTCTTCTTCGAAGCGGGGGTATAACAATTTAAAATGAATTCTGAGCAATTCATAAGAAGTTACAGACATATTATTCTACCTAAGGTATACGACCAGACTTACTGAAATCAACTTGTCACCAACTTTAACCCCTGCCTTTGCTGCTGGACTGTCTTTTGTTACACCACAGATTACAATGCACTGTAAAACAATTATGTCACAACTATAAACATACAAAACACACCAAGTATTAGCAATTTATATTGCAGCAAGATCTATTGCACTTACACTGTATATATTCCACAGGTCACAGACTTAAGATTGTATGATAGCAACAAGATGTATCAATTATATTTGGTCAATGGTTGTGTTTATTATAGCTGCTTATGCAGCTATTTTGTGTGAATTTATTTTGCTGATACTATTTGTAAAATGTGCCAGGTTAAACAAGAGGCACCGTGTAGGCTGTAATTGCTACCTCCAGCCAGTCTTGACTTCACAACTTTAGTGTTATCAAGCTGCTGATCAACAGCAGAATACTGACTATACATAAACCACTCTGCCACTGAGGACCTACTGCTTCAATTAAAACTTAAAGCACGATTTTAAATAACAAGGTACTAAATATTTTAATTTCTTTTAAATACTCTATAGCTTAGCAAGTTGTCCATTTCATGATAGCTTTCATCAGATGTTGCCATGACAAACTGACCAACCCTGTTACACATAATATCCCCTAACCTTATAAACTCCTCTGTTGAAGGTTTCTTTCTGTGTTGTTACAGATATTCCTAAACTTATTCCTGTTTGAATGTTTATATGGACATTATAAAGCTCAGCTCCAACTTCCAGTTGTGACTTGTCACTGCTGCAATCGATTACATTCTACCAAAAAATATTATAAATGTTTCTAAAGCCCTGTACAAATATAATGTTTGTATACAAATAATATTACAAGTGGAGCACTAAAAATATCTTGCGTGTTTTGCCATTTCAAGTGTAGTAAGAAAATTTTTCAAATTTAAATCAATATTTACTAAGGTGCAAGATTGAATATAAATCTGAGCTTATCCACTTGGAAATATCATCAGATCAGACTCAATTTCATAAATTCTACTTTTCCATTGTAATCATACCAGGATATACTTTTCAGTCAAATATATTATATATATCATGGCAAGGAATAAATCTGTTGAATTGTGTTCATCATTTTGATGGTATTACAAGTATGTCTGACCTGATTCATTGTTTGAGGTATCAGATTGGGTGTGCAGTCCTCCAGTGCCTGTAAGAGAAATAATACAAGAACTAGACTCAAATAGATCTACTGTCCAGAAAATATAACATATAAATCAATACTTAGTAATGGTGTGTATTCTGTTTTTTTTTACAATTAATTTTAGATTTTGTTATGTTTAACTGTTTTAAAAAAAACCCTTTAATACAGCAGAATATATTGCAGTTCTAACTATAAAAATCTCTGTTGTAAGAAGCATTTATAGACAACTAATACATAGCGAAACTGTTCTTTATCAAAGCATTATTCAACACCAATATAATAGTGGAACCTTTAAACACCAGGATATACCCTATGTGCTTATATCAATATAAGGACAGGAATCTCATAACATGATACCTGAAAAACATGCCATATATATTCACCCTTAATTCAACGAGTTGATAGTTTAGCAGGAGTTTTGCATTTTCTAAGGCATCTACAGTGCCAATGATTTCTAATGACACATCCTGAAAAATAAAAAAAAAGTAAATAAGAAAATAAGATAAGTAATCAAGAGCAAAACAATCTAGGTATAATGCCATGGCTAACAGAAAACTCATGAACACAATAAACAATACTCTATACATCTTCTGCTTCTTAGTTGTCCATGGTAACAATTCTTAGGAACCAATGATTTTGACAAAATATCATCTATCTTTAAATCTATGTAAAACTAGGAACCTGTGAGGTACTGCTCACTCAGTATGCCCCGTGTATTCACATCATTGAATGGACAAAGTCAGTAAACAGGAAGCACATATGCAACAAACCTGAAATTGGCACTCGCAATATAGGACCACATGGTAATGTCACATATAAAATTTCAAGTAGTTGTGATAAGTAGTTGCTGAGGAAACTGTTACGAAAGTTAAGTTGCGGATGGACAGACAGAAGGCAGTAAACAGGAAGTATAGATATGCAACAGACCTGAAATTGGTACTCTCAATAGGACCACATGGTGGGGTCACATAAAATTTCAAGTAGTTGTGATAAGTAGTTGCTGAGGAAACTGTTACGAAAGTTATGTTTCGGAAGGACAGAAGGATGGATGAACACAGGTAAACCAGTATAATTCCCCTTCTTCGAAACTAGGGTATAAGAATATCTTCCACTTCCTCCCTCTGTCACCTATGACAACAATGCTATGAACCAATGATTTAGACATGTTTTTCTCTACCTTGTAGACTTACCTCATCTTTTGCTTCTCTGTCACCTATGACAATAATTTTATGAACCAATGATTTAGACATGATATCATCAATGTTCTTCCCATACTTTCCAATTATCTTGCCTGAAATTGTAGAATTTATAATAATGTTTAATTCAGAAAAACAGTTCTGAAACCAAAAATTCCTTCATTTATAGTAAATAAGTAATTTTACAGCAACTTTATTAACAAAGATACAGTCATCCACCATAAGTATTCATAAAAAACAAACTGGCTGAACAATTACAAACATGTAGGTTTCGAAAGAGGTTCGACTCTTTGGTATGAGTTAACAAAACAGCAATACACACTGTGCAATTGTATACAAACAAATTAATACGTGCTCGTCACATGATTAATACTTTTTACGTCATCTTCGTCTGCTATTTCCACTTGTTGTTAATGTATACACCATGGGTTGAAAAGGGAAAGAGCTGTCAAACTAGCAGAAAAGTCTACTGGCTGCTTTGTCTGATGCAGGTTACAAGAAAATTGATATTACGAACTACTGGAAGAAAGTCATCTTCAGTGATGAATGTAAAGTAGTTATTGGTCAGGATTAACGTGTGTGGCGAAAAGTCGAAGAGGAATGCTACAAGATTGCATATGTCTGCCATCGAAACCCAATTTAAGCTTAATGACATGGGTTGTATTTCATTTAATAGAGTGGGAAAACTAGATGTTGTTAAAGGAAACGTTAATGCTGAAAAATATATAGAGAATATTGATATCAACATTTGGCCTGATATTGTTCTACATTTTCCCAATAACCATTACATATTTCAGGACGATAATGCACCCGTTAATAATGCCTGTTATGTTCTGGAATTTCGCAGGGACATTGGTTTAAACAGCATGAGTTGGCCAGCACAGAGTCCTGATATTAATATAATCGAGAATTGTTGGTGGCGTCTGAAGAAAGAACTGCAAAAACGTACAGAAAACATTCTCAATGTAAAAGACTTGGAGCAAGAAATTCGAGACATCTGGATAAATTTGCCATCTACTTATATTCAGTCTTTGTACAACAACATTCCAAGGAGAATTTTACGTGTGATCAGTTTTATTGCATTATTATCATTACATTTTGCATTTTTTGCATTGCTTTATTGTATTCTTTACCTGGTCTCCTGGTGCAATATTAGGATATCATGGTCAGGGTACCAGAATATGAGATACACTGGTACATTAACCCTGATGGTAAAAATTAACTTCTAAGATAACTACATTGAAATTATTAAATATAACATGATCTATTGACAAATACTTGTGTTGAGCTTTTGAAGCCAGTTATTGACAAATACTTGTGTTGAGCTTTTGAAGCCAGTTATTGACAAATACTTGTGTTGAGCTTTTGAAGCCAGTTATTGACAAATACTTGTGTTGAGCTTTTGAAGCCAGATATTGAAAAATACTTGTGTTGAGCTTTTAAAGCCGTTATTGACAAATACTTGTGTTGAGCTTTCGAAGCCAGTTATTGACAAACACTTGTGTTGAGCTTTTGAAGCCAGTTATTGACAAATACTTGTGTTGAGCTTTTAAAGCCGTTATTGACAAATACTTGTGTTGAGCTTTCGAAGCCAGTTATTGACAAACACTTGTGTTGAGCTTTTGAAGCCAGTTATTGACAAATACTTGTGTTGAGCTTTCGAAGCCAGTTATTGACAAATACTTGTGTTCAGCTATCGAAGCCAGTTATTGACAAATACTTGTGTTGAGCTTTTGAAGCCAGATATTGAAAAATACTTGTGTTGAGCTTTCGAAGCCAGTTATTGACAAACACTTGTGTTGAGCTTTTGAAGCCAGTTATTGACAAATACTTGTGTTGAGCTTTCGAAGCCAGTTATTGACAAATACTTGTGTTCAGCTATCGAAGCCAGTTATTGACAAATACTTGTGTTGAGCTTTGGAAGCCAGTTATTGACAAATACTTGTGTTGAGCTTTGGAAACCAGTTATTGACAAATACTTGTGTTCAGCTTTTGAAGCCAATTATTGACAAATACTTGTGTTGAGCTTTTGAAGCCAGTTATTGACAAATACTTATGTTGAGCTTTTGAAGCCAGTTATTGACAAATACTTGTGTTGAGCTTTTGAAGCCAGTTATTGACAAATACTTGTGTTGAGCTTTTGAAGCCAGTTATTGACAAATACTTGTGTTGAGCTTTTGAAGCCAGTTAGTGACAAATACTTGTGTTGAGCTTTTGAAGCCATTTATTGACAAATACTTGTGTTGAGCTTTTGAAGCCAGTTAGTGACAAATACTTGTGTTGAGCTTTTGAAGCCAGTTAGTGACAAATACTTGTGTTGAGCTTTTAAAGCCAGTTATTGACAAATACTTGTGTTGAGCTTTTGAAGCCAGTTAGTGACAAATACTTGTGTTGAGCTTTTGAAGACAGTTATTGACAAATACTTGTGTTGGGCTTTCGAGGCCAGTTATTGACAAATACTCGTGTTGATTTTTCGAAGCCAGTTTTTGACAAATACTCATGTTGAGCTTTCGAAGCCAGTTATTGACAAATACTCGTGTTGAGCTTTCGAAGCCAGTTTTTGAAAAATACTCGTGTTGAGCTTTGAAGCCAGTTATTGACAAATACTTGTGTTGAGCTTTTGAAGCCAGTTATTGACAAATACTTGTGTTGAGCTTTTGAAGCCAATTATTGACAAATACTTGTGTTCAGCTTTTGAAACCAGTTATTGACAAATACTTGTGTTCAGCTTTTGAAGCCAGTCATTGACAAATACTTGTGTTCAGCTTTTGAAGCCAGTTATTGACAAATACTTGTGTTGAGCTTTTGAAGCCAGCTATTGACAAATACTTGTGTTCAGCTTTTGAAGCCAGTTATTGACAAATACTTGTGTTCAGCTTTTGAAGCCAGTTATTGACAAATACTTGTGTTGAGCTTTTGAAGCCAGTTATTGAAAAATACTTGTGTCGAGCTTTTGAAGCCAGTTATGAGTATTAAAGGTGTTTAGTGTATGCTATATACCAAATCACAGTACATATACTTTACTGCATCAAATCAATATCTTACATTTTTTCTTATCTCTACTCTTTGAAAAAGGAACGGTCATTAAATTTAATCAATCAGAATCCCTTTTACTACTGATTAAAATGCACAAAACTTAAAATTAGTCTAAAAAATACCTTAGATATTTTAAGTAGATATATTTTAACAATTTCTCCCCATTTAATGAGGGCACAGCCATTCAGTTCTACTAACTTTAAGTTTCTTTGCTCAAGGATATTTTGTGAAAGGAGTGATTGAAATTAACGCAAAAGTACAGGAGAAAGAGGTTTTATATTTTGACATATTTTAATTATATCTTAATTATCTACCTTTTGAATGGGGCATGACACTTCAGTTTATCAAACCTTAACTTTATCAACAAAGGATACCTTGTACCAAGTTTTACACAAAGTAGCATCAATAGGAGCTGAGCTGAAGATATTTTTAATTTTAATAATTTTATACAGAGGATATGACCTTTCATTTGAACACATTTGGTTCCTATTTATTTAAGGATACATTGTGCCATGTCTGACAAAAGTAAGCATAATAGTTTCATTTTTTATTAATGTTTGACATATTTTTTTCTATCAATTTCATAATTATTCCCCTTTTGAAGAAGATGAAAATGTAAACAAAAATTTATGAGGATGAAAACAACACTGATAAGGCCAGATAATATACAAATGTTAATAGGAAAGGCTCAATGGAGATAGCGGTTCAGAAGAGCTTTTTTGTCTGTTCAATTTTACAGCTAGGATGCTAGATTTGAGTTTTGAAAGTTGATTTATTCGTTATTGCTCATTTCCACTTGCATTATGTTAGCATAATATATGACAAATAAAAGCACATTTAAATTAAATTAAAAAGAATTTCAAACAATCGCAAAAGTCTGAAATGGCTGGTTTTGCTAAGCAAGTGCCTTAAAAATAGAATGAGTGGATCAATAATGTTTAAAGTGTGCTAAAATGACTATGTTCCATTGTCTAGAAAAATTGGAAAATATTCCCTGAAAACTTCCATAATAGCAGCTACACAACTTCAATATATGTGCAATCTTTCTGTGAAGTTTTGGGGATCTGGATTGAATGCTGAAGGAGGAGTTGACACAAAATAGGTACGGTCTTCCTCAAATGTTCTGAAAAATTACTGTTCCCAAGCCTGGAAAATTAGGAAAAAGTTGCACAACTTCAATACATGTGCAACAATCTTTCTGTGAAGTTTCAGAGATCTGGGATGAAAATGGTAGGAGTTGATTACACAAAATAGGTACGGTCTACCTCAAATATTATGAAAAATTACTGAGTTCCTGAGTCTGAAAAATTAGGAAAAAAATAATTGAACACTTCAAATAATAGCAGGTGCACAACTTCTATACATGTGCAATTTTTCTGTGAAGTTTCAGAGATCTGGGTTGAAAACGGTAGGAGTTGATTACACAAAATAGGTACGGTCTACCTCAAATGTTATGAAAAATTACTGAGTTCCTGAGTCTGAAAAATTAGGAAAAAAATAATTGAACACTTCAAATAATAGCAGGTGCACAACTTCAATACATGTGCAATTTTTCTGTGAAGTTTCAGAGATCTGGGTTGAAAACTGTAGGAGTTGATTACACAAAATAGGTACGGTCTACCTCAAATGTTATGAAAAATTACTGAGTTCCTGAGTCTGAAAAATTAGGAAAAAAATAATTGAACACTTCAAATAATAGCAGGAGTTGATACCTTACTTCCCCTGCCCACCTGTCCAACTTCACTTAGTGCAACCCAGCCATAAATGTGTTCCACCAACTTTGACACATATTTAATATGCAACATAATTATTTGAGTAATAATAAATGGACATTTTTGTCATGTCCTGCTAAATGTCAAGTGTCTGTAATGGTGGCAGTGGATGGCCATTACCACCTTTAAAGGACATTATTACAGACCAAAGACGTATAACTTAATGCTTTTATTAACCAACTTACTATACAAATAACATCCTTTCATTCTAGAGTGTTTTTACAAAGAATATTATTAAAATTATGATATTAATTAAAAATAAATCACTAAAAATATTTTAGAATGTTTTCATGTTTTAAAATAACTTACATCTTCATTTTTTATTTTCATAACAGCCCTGTTGTTCACAATGACCTGATTTCTTGTAATGGCCCAGCTGTTTGGACAATTGTAATGCCCATGCATATTTACCATAATAAAACAAAACTATTGTAATTCTCAATCCAAACTAGAATTTATTTTATTTATCAATACATAATCTGCAATATTAAATGAAACAACCTTAGTGAGCAAGTTCACAATAATCCGTGCTCCAAAATATTCCATACATGGAGAAGAAACAAGTAAACACAAACCTCATATTTTCATTTTTAACTAATAGACAGTTTTTTGTCAAAGTAGATATATAACAAAACTCTGTTACACCAATTGAATGTACCAAAACCTTTAACACAGTTCATACACAGTTCTTTAGCAAATAAAAGATGGATTGTGACATATATAATTTTACACATTATGAGACTGATACACTACTAAAGAATGTGGTTTTGCCATCTGGCTGTAATAAATGCTCACAAAAAAGTTTAACTGATTCATACATTTTGTTGTATATAAAAAATATTTAGAAATATGATTAAAGTACACTACAAAAATAGAAGAGAAACCATAAAGGGAGGTAAAAATGTTGTAAGAGCAGATTCAGTTATACAGCATTGAAATCAAAGGGAGATAACTACAGTTTTGATTGTGATTGTTTTATTGGTTGTTGTTAATTCAGTTATTAATTGAACTTAAGTTTGTGTCTGATTTATCTATATTTTATATAGGTGGTGTTACCTGCAAACTTTTGAGGAACTATAAACTCTTCACTTTTAAATTCAAGCATTCCTCGTGCCTTTTTTACTGCTTCTGCTGTCTGGAACAAATATTTTTTGGTAGAGCTAATTTTACAGCAAGTTACATTTTCATCTTTTCAGGCATATTTTGTGAAAAGTAAGCAAATGATTTAACAGAAAACTATGAAAAAGTTGAGAACAATTAGAAAATTGGAAATGTCAGACAATTTATATTTATAATGAAAACATAATGGAACAGTCTTTTCAACCTTGCCTACCTCACCACACAAATGGAATGTTCCTGCTCTATTATTTTTAATATATACAATTCCTGGGATTTGTTGTGCCTTTTTAATGTTAGAACCACCAGCACCTATGACATGACCAATCAGTTTTGGTTCTACTGTGAAACTCTCCTTACACCGAGCCATCTGTAAAATATCACAATCAACAGTAAATAAAATTATTATATATATAATGGGGGCCTGGGTGGCCAAGTAGTTAAGGTAGTTTGTCTGCTATTGATCATGTGGTCTGTCAACACTGAGGATGTGGGTTCGAATCTCACTGCAGGCAGGGTAAACTTGACTCCAATCTTTATTGACAAGCATTGCCAGGTTCCTTGCCGAAGGTTGGGAGTTTCCTCCAGATACTCCGGCTTCCTCCCCCAATAAAAAACTGTATACAAATTTCTGTTTAATTTTATTGGTAGTATGTTGTAATTGTTATAAAGCTATATTTATAAACCAATGAAAAAAATGCATTTATAAGACATGACCTTACAGCATCTTTTCCTTATTGTACAAAAAAGCAGTATAAATTTGTTCGATATTGGATGTAACGCCACCATTGTTAGAATAGAAACTGTGAAAACCTGAAACTTTTAAAACCAGAGGCTCTTAAGAGCCTGCATTGCACAACTGATTTATATAGGCAATTAAGATGGCATTTCCCTGATGTTATAAACAAGTCCTTTAATTTTTTTTTTTTTTATTAGTTAACCAGTTTCAAAGAAGTGGCCATTTTAAATCTCTTTTTTCCATATGGTCCTTTCTTAAACTAAGTTCTGTGGTTGCAGCCATTTTTAATTTCCAATTTACATAAAAATTCATACACTTTATAGAGGACCATTCAATGAATTCTGTCAAAAAGTTTTATTTATTTCAATATGGTAAACAGGTTTCAGAGAAGAAGCCTTGTTAAACTTTCTTTCAATTAGGTAACCGGTTTCAGTGAAGTAGTCTTTATAACTGTTTTCAATAGGGTCCTGTAGTGGTGGTCATTTTGAATTTCAGATTAGCATAAAAAATATTACCTTTAAGGAGGAACATTCAATTAATGCTAGTGATAAATTTTGCTTCAATTGTGAACGTTTTTCCATAGGGTCCTATGTTAAACTACCATATAAGTGGTTTTTTCCTGTGAGGAAAATTTAGCGTCTTTATTAAAAAAACTGAGTGAGTTTATGTTGGCATAATGTTATTTTAGCTGTCTCTAATAAGAATTAATAACTCTGTCATTTGCTTAATACATAAAAAACCTACTTATACGGTTTTGTCTTGCAGTGGGTCCTATTTTAAACTAAGTCTTGCAAAAGTGGCTATTTTGGTTTTTTGATCAGAATTAAAAACACAAACTTTGTAAAGAACCATCCAATGAACACTGTGACCAAGTTTGGTTGCAATTGGCCCAGTGGTTTCAGAAAAGAAGATTGAAATAAAAAATTTAGACAATGATGCTGACGACGACCGACTTACACAAAGTGATGACAATAGCTCACATAACTCTTTGGGTAAGGTTAGCTAAATAGCTGTAATTATTTTTATTTGGTGTTAGACGCCACCTTGTATTCAGCTGATTATTAATTAGATCCATCATGTTTAACGCAGTATTATAATGGTGTTGTAATTATAACAATAGCTTCCTATATTGGACATTAAACTGTATAATGACCTATTAATAAGGTTTTTTCTTTAAAAAAGCAAAAATGTTTAGGTGCAGTAAAAATGACTAAGGACTACAACTAATATTGAGACAAGAGATAAATAATAAGTTAATAGAAATAGTCATACAAACTGGGGACATATTGACCAAAAGGGGGATAACTCTTACATAGCTTACAGAATGAGATCATAGCTGTTTGGTGACAGATTATTGAAAACAGAAAAGAATAAGAGATAAATATTGAAGAGTATGTTTAATTTAAGGTGCAGAAAAGATATGTGCAGGGACACAAAATTTCTTTTCAGATTGTTATACTTTTGTTGAATGCATATATCAATTTAAATGTCCTAGAGGCTCATCAAACTTTCTCAACTTTTTGAAACTCTTAAAAATGCACATAAATTTTCAACAAAATTTACTTTCATAATTCAAACAGCTTAAAATATGAATGCTGAGCTAAACAATAGATATTAAAAAACACAAAACAAATAAATCTATCAAGAACTGAAGGTTTATGACTGCCATTCGAAGCAGTACTGTCCACCCACACCCTCCACCCCAAAAGGGTGATGGACATATATTGTTTATATTAATGTGTTAATATATGTGGTAGGGTAGGGGGTAGGGGCAGCCCTGATGATAATAATTAGGTCTTAAAAAATATAACATTAAATTTCAATCATACATAAAAGATAACCCGGTCTTTCTAAAATACATATGTAAGAACCTAACAATAGCTTCGTATTAAACATGTCCATTTACTGTGGGATGATTTAGTAAAACTTACCTCTTGTTTTATTTTTAACTTGTCATTTAATGCCTTTATATGTATATCTGACATCATCTGTGCTTTCTTGTGTATTGTTTCATTTGTAGACTGAAAAAAACAGACATTTATAGACAATGTCATTAAAACTGGCTATAAAAGAAGTCAACAACAAAGCCAAACAGGATTCGGAAATTTTGAATTAGAAGAAAATATATAAAAGAGAGTAACTCCAAGTCGGAGCTGGTCGAATCGCCCACACAGTTGGGCAAATTGCCCCCCACATCACCTAAAGCAAAATCGCCTCCAATGTAAAATTGCCCACTGTAAACCCCCGCCCCCCCACCAAAAGCTTCAGTAAGCCTGGAGTAATATATTACATGAACAATAACCATTTCTTAACATCTAGTTGATTTATATAGTAAATTGATGAAAATAATAGTGCATAATGATTATTTGAACCCATTGTTTTTTATCTTGTTTTTCTGTTATAATAAACAGAAGACATTTGTTGTTGTCCTGTCTTTGGCTCTTCCTATACAAAGAAGAACGATTGAACACTATTAGCACATATAATTTTATTAAGAGCTAAGAGATCATTAAATGTATCAAAGAAAGGGAGGGACAAATCACCCAAGTAAAACCCAAACTAAGTGCTCCGTTGCAATGCACTTAGTGACAATTAATTGAAAATTCAATGCAGGTAAATCATCTATCTAGATATCCTTACTAGACATTATCCTGTCAGCCATATTGCTGAGTAAATTCAGAAATACTCACAACAATGACTAGAGCAGACTTTGAAGGACTGTAAATGACAGCTAATACTCCAGTACGTTGTATAAATTCTGTGTGAACACCATCATCTTCACAACTAAAATATTTAAATTTGAAGTCATATTCATGATATATTTTATTGAATATCAACACAGTGAATTTCTTGAATGAATGCAGAACATTGTTGATGTATCTGTGAGAGATGCTGAATTTGATATTGTTTTAAACAGCCCGGTATTATTTTGGTTATATAGTAATTAACATTAAAAATGGTGTTTTGTAAATGTAGACAAAGCTTGTAACAAACTGTTATGATATAATTTACCCTATATTTAAAATTATGAGAAAATTAATAATTATCCTCTGGAGCACGTTATCCCCAATACTACAACCCGTCATTATTTTTCATTAAGAAATCCCTATTTTCTAATGCTACATGTAGTTTACAATAAAATATTTGGTTTACATTCAGTGTGTTTAAATGCTATGTATATATTAGTCTTTTTGCTGAGGCTTTGATTAATTTATATAAATAGAGGAGCACTAAAATTATGCAAGTAAGTAAAATTTATGTAATTTTAATGCTTGTTTTTATACATTTGACATTAAAGAAGGCCATCAGTTGGTCCAAAATTTTGTCTTATTTATTTATTTATTTAGTTTTTTGTGATAGAAACATCTTTATTTGTATTGTTGCAATATCTGCTAGACTTTGTACATATATACATGTAACATATTCAAATATATATTTGAATATGTTACTCAAGCTTGTTATAAGTGACCTGTGCTATATAGCCATATAGCCCCAAACATCATAGGTGCCTTTAAGCATTACTTACATTTCTGTCAAATGATGTGGCACTTTTACTGTCAACTTCTTAAAACAATCACTGTTAATAAAGCACAATCATAGGTAGTTTAGAAAAAGATTAAATAAGGTCAAATCTAAAATGTCAAACATCCAGAACTGTAACTCGATAAAAATGACACGGGACCAAGTAATTATACTGCACACATTAAAAAGTGAAAGTGCTATAGCCCTAACCATGCTAACAGTAAGTGTGCATCTAATTTAGTCCTTATATTCATGGAGGTGTAACAAAATTGATACTGTTTCAACCAGACTATATCGATTGCTAAAGAGAAAAACTGAAAAATGTTTTGTTTGTTTGAATGTTATTTAACACCATTTTCAGCAATTGTTCAGCTATATAATGAGGTCCAGTTTTTATTGGAGACAGGAAGCCAGAGTACCCGTAGAAAATCCCCGACCTTTGTTAGGAAAACTGGCAAACCTTGTCAATTAAGATTGGAGCCGAGTACACTGTGCCTGCAATGAGACTTGAACCTGCAACCTCAGTATTTACAGACCATGTGATCAATAGTAGAACAACTACTTTAACCACGGAGGCCCCATAAAATCTTTTATTAAGGATTTCAAAGAATTAATCCTACTAAATCCCAGTGATAAATAGCACACATACTAATATAAAGAAAACAAATAATAGGTACTGTTTACTAAATATATTGAAACCCATTCAACACAGAAAAATATGTAATATCTGTACATTGTCAGAAAATGTATAATTTATTGGCATGAGCCGTAGAAGCAGGTAGAAATGTGAGGCTCTACCAAGTATTTATCACCTGTTTCATAGCAAGTACAAATAAATTAAATATTTTCTGACAATGTACAAATATTGTTTTTTATCCAACAACCCTAAAATACATTCTAAAATTGCATGTCTAGCCGATTTCTGACTCAAAAATTTAGCATGTATTCTAGTGATATCCTGATGTCCTAAACAAATATTAAATTCGGCAAAAAGTCATAAACCAGAATAGACTACTAAATATTGTAAGAAGTGAGGACAAGAGTACCAGGAGACTTTATTCTGTACTGCTGAATAAAGCAAAAATTTATTTGGCTACATTATTTGACCATAATACAAAATACCATTTTCCCAGGCATAAGAAATGTTTAAACATAGATCCTTTCAATTGCAAAAACAAAACAAGCTACATAAAATTAATTTACAAGCCTGTTTTTTATTATTGCAAAAATGATTGAACTGAAAAAATCACCGTCAGAGAAAAATTAAATAGCTTAGAAAAGTCCTTTTTGACCCATTTATGCAAAAACCAACAAGATAAAGAGAAAGCATAATCCTATACTTCTGTAGGCATGTATTATATGAAAAGAAACTGCAGTAAATCAGATTAAAAAATATATAATAAATTTAAAAAACAACAAAGTTTTTTCAAAAACTGTAGAGGCCAGGATACCCATTATCAATCCCAACCCTTATTTTATCGAGGGGACCATATTTGCTCTATAGTCAAACAAAGACAATGATGACTAATTAAACAAACTCATTTTATAATATGGGTGATAAAATTTTGCAGTCATATAAAAAGTATAATCTCAACGATTGCCTTGTGAAACATTTAACTGGAAAGCATTTTATTGTTCAACAGATATGCCAGACTGGCTGACTTTGGATTCGCCAAATTCTCGCACATTGTCGCTAAGTCCCAAGAATTCTGCGGGACCCTCCCATGCACTGACTTTTTGTTATATATAGTTTTACTAAATTAAAAATTACTATTAAGTAAAACATACAGCCGACTAAACTGTCGTATCTTGTCTTTTTGCACGAGGTCTTCTCCTTGTCTATCGATGAACTGGACATAACACCTGTCGTCCTTAAACAGTTTGACTGTAGCCTTCCACCAACTGTCTAACACGTCGCCAACTGGTTTGGAATAGACCTTATGTATAAAGAAAATCAATATCATTTCTAATGTTATCATTTTTCTTTTAATGTTTTATTTTTTTATATATTTTATTAACAAGGCCTCAGCAACAGAGTGGTTAAGGTAGTTAGTCATCTGTTGATCCTGTGCTGTTAAGACTGATGTTGTGTGCTCAACTCCAATCTTAGTTGACAAGTATTGCCAGTTTTCCCACTGAAGGTCAGGGTTTTCTCCAGGATATGCAGCTTCCTCCCCAATAAAAACGGGACACCATGATATAGCTGGAAAATTGCTGAAAGTGGCATTAAACAGCAGGCAAACAAACCAACAGATTTATGGAGGTCCATGTAGTTTACTGTGTTCTTCTTGATTGTCTTTTCTTTTTTTCTTTTTGTTTGTTTAGGTTTGTGTAGCCTATATGTAATTTTTTTGCTATATTGATTTACAATTGTTTTATCAAATCTTGGTATCGTTAATTTTTCTTAAAAATGAAACTTGCTTAACAGTCTATAAACAAAGTATAAAACCTGAATTATGTCCCCTTCTTTGTAGTTTGAATCACAAACCTGTATTATGTCCCCTTCTTTGTAGTTTGGATCACATGGTTTCACAGCAGCTGGAGGAAGTCTGACTTTCTGGAACTTTATTAATTGGTCTGGTTTCAAACTAGGCATTAAAATAGTTATTTTTACAAATTTTGTCTAAATTACAGCAAGTAGACTGCACAAATAAATAATGTGTATCCTAACTGAGGCTCACCTTAGCCTGTAGTCACTCACCTGGAATACAAATGACTTCAACTATATTTAAATTTTTGCATTTTACTGTTTCAGTCTAGTTATTATAGCTTATAAGTTATAACTCGTATAAGTGCCATCAGAAATTTCAGAAAATTAAATGATTTGTATGATTTGTAATTTAAGTTTATTTGGTAATTACAGTTTTAGTCTAGGTGTTTCAGACTTTAATTTATAACACAAAAAATGATTATTTTGTCCAAATCGTCATTAAAGGACAATAACTCCTGTAAAGAGTCATCGAGCAATCTTGGACTAAGCAATGATTTGTAGACATTGCTATACAATTTACATCTAGATTTCAAGTCATATTGTAAAACTGAAAAATTTGTCAAAAATTGAAAAATAAAGGGCAATAACTCCTTAAAGATATTACACAACTTCAGACTTAAAGCAACTATTGTAGACCTTTATGAGATGATCAATTTGAAGTAATATATTCTCTTTAGCTATTAAAATTTTTGAGATATTGACCAACAATATGACACCTACTAGTATTTATGTTCTATTTTAAGTAACAGTGCCCATCTTTGTTCCTTGATCAACACCCTAAGGACAAATTTGCAGCTAGGAACCCTAAGAATGATTGTTGCCAAGTTTTAAAAATATTGGCCCAGTTGTTTTTTGAAAAAGTTTACAACGGCCGGGACATCAGTGATGGCAAAAGGTAACAAGGACTTTGGTCTGAATGTCTTTTCTTTGTACTCTGTAGAGGTGAATATTTTACTATTGCTAACTGACATAGGAAGCTATATGGATTTATCAACCAGAGAAAATGTAATAGTCACCAAGCCACTAGTCGAGTTAATTATACATTTTAATCCCAAAGCAACTGCATATCAGTGGTTTCATTAAATATGAATAAAAACAACATATCCTTGTCTATCCAAGCAATCTTTTAGCCCCAGACGGGGTCTATTACTGTTGATAAGATTTTCGTGTTACAGACACAATGAATCAGATACATTGATTGCATGATTGAGATTAAGACAGCTATTCTGATTGGCTACTGAACAATTGTACTTTTGGATCTATTTTTAGGGTAAAAATATTGAAGTTAATATTTGATTCTTCTTGACCACGTAGTCTATTTTAGGAATTATGTATGTGCAACCAACAAAATTAACCATATTTTGATGAAATTTTAGTACTGTTGTGATTTAACATATACCAAAAGTAGTTTTTTGACAAATCAAAAACAGGCAAAATTCTATTCATGCAATAATATCTTTACAATACACTATATGAGTGTATGGGATATGACCTCTGGTGTGACAGGCTTTGTAAGAGTGGGATTATTGTACCTCGAAGGTCATAGCCTCTGGTAAAAGGGGATTACAAAATTAGCATTAACATATGATAAAGGTCATGGCCTCTGGTGAAGGGCCTTGTAAAAGAGGAATTTCTGTAGGATAAAGGTCATAGCCCCTGGTGAGGGGCTTAACAAAAGGAAGACAACTGAATGAGTGAGAGGGGGATTACTGTACCATAAAGTTCCTGACCTCAGGTCAGAAAGGCCTTAAAAATGGGGGATTAAAGTGACCATTACAGTCAAGACATCTGGTTAAAGGGGCCTTGTAAAAGGGATTACATATGGTCTTTGTAGAGCTGTCCTTATAAAAGAGAAATAACCACAATAAAGGTCATTACCTAATTACTTACTTTTCATGAAATCTGACCAAAACCCCCTCCTCTGTTACTTTCTTAATATATGCCTGAAAATATAAATATGTATAATGTATATGTCCATGGGATAACATTGTTTATGCACAAAATTAAACAAAACATTATTTTTAAGTTCGCAAATTAGGTCATTGGTTGAACATATATATATCAATAAGCTGTAGGTTTATACTCCTAACAAATGCTATTTTATTGTGACTGTTTGGGCAAGTTTGGGTAAAAAGTCATGTCCCCAGTTTCCATGATACTTCTTTAACTGGTTCCCTGCAGGTTATTGAGAAAATAAAAGTGGTTGCCATGATGTCAATCTGTGACAAAGTTTGTTGAAAGTGTAATTAAAACCCTTAAATCTATTCTTCATAAAAATGTTAGATTTACTGTACAATGTTACACACCTGATAACATCCACCATCTGTTAGATCAACTTCTACTGATATTTCAATCTCTTCCATTTTCTCTGGATAACCATGTCATGTGTCAGCTATAGTTCATCACAAATGGCAAAAAATTCTAGAAAGAGAAAATATGACACATCAGCCCATGTATTGAAAATGACTATATCAGATGTTTAATATCCCTAATATACATACAGACTGAACTTCCACATCTATAATAGACAAATCTGACCAAAACAAACTTAAACTAACTTATGGTTCTGCATATGTGCAGTACAACAAAAAGAAGATAAACAGACATTATAAACTACAAATCCAAATTTGGACTACATGTACAGGCTTTTAGACCTCAAATGTATCTAAACAAATCTTTCCTTTTTTTGTCACCATTATTGGAAATTTTGTTTTGTTTTTTTTTTTTAAATTGGTGAATAAATATCCGAAATGTGCAAAAGGGAATAAAATAATTTATAGATAAAGTGCACAATATTTCACAGCATATTGAAAAAGGGCTGTGATTCCTAAGTGTCTGCATGTGGAAGATTGAAATTAGTCCTGGTAAAATTATTCCTGGTAAAATTAGTCTGGACAGACCAATAGTACTAGGAAAATATACCTGTGGTTACAAATTGTCCTATATATATTTAGATGAAAATATCGGCCTGCATGTACTGACTGATAAAATGATGCTTAAAGCTACCATGTATATATATTTAGATGAAAATATCGGCCTGCATGTACTGACTGATAAAATGATGCTTAAAGCTACCATGTATATATATTTAGATGAAAATATCGGCCTGCATGTACTGACTGATAAAATGATGCTTAAAGCTACCATGTATATATATTTAAATGAAAATATCGGCCTGCATGTACTGACTGATAAAATGATGCTTAAAGCTACCATGTATATATATTTAAATGAAAATATCGGCCTGCATAACACCAAGTAATACACTGCCTATAGGGCTAGGACCTACCATCAAGGTGGTGGGGGTGTAATAGGACCTACCATCAAGGTGGTGGGGGTGTAGGGCTAGGACCTACCATCAAGGTGGTGGGGGTGTAAGGCTAGGACCTACCATCAAGGTGGTGGGGGTGTACTAGGACCTACCATCAAGGTTGTGGGGGTGTACTAGGACCTACCATCAAGGTGGTGGGGGTGTAGGGCTAGGACCTACCATCAAGGTGGTGGGGGTGTAGGGCTAGGACCTACCATCAAGGTGGTGGGGGTGTAGGGCTAGGACCTCCCATCAAGATGGTGGGGGTGCACTAGGACCTACCATCAAGATGGTGGGGGTGTAATAGGACCTACCATCAAGGTGGTGGGGGTGTAGGGCTAGGACCTACCATCAAGGTGGTGGGGGTGTAAGGCTAGGACCTACCATCAAGGTGGTGGGGATGTATTAGGACCTACCATCAAGGTTGTGGGGGTGTACTAGGACCTACCATCAAGGTGGTGGGGGTGTAGGGCTAGGACCTACCATCAAGGTGGTGGGGGTGTAGGGCTAGGACCTACCATCAAGGTGGTGGGGGTGTAGGGCTAGGACCTCCCATCAAGGTGGTGGGGGTGTACATTGCATCTTTATTGATCTACAAAAGAATCACAAGCAGTACCATACACCACGGTGAGCAGTTTTCATTTGTCACGCAAAAAAACCCTCACCAAAACACATTGACGTGTAGCATTGTATATGTATGTCGATATTGTTCGTTATTCTTATTTCAGGAGACTAATAAGATACTATCTAGATACTGATTGTGTGTTGCGTTTTATATTTTGTAACACTTTTTAGTGTCTGGACAGGTCTGATTAATTGCAGAATAGATGTAGATCTATGTTTATTCTCCTTAATTTATCCTCATCGTGAGCTTTGGTCAGTGATGCGTGGTTCATCAATAAGTAAGGCAGATTCTTCTGAAATGTGTATGCGCATGACAAATGACCAACAGCCGGTAATTTCTTGTATCATGAGTCACTGTTTTACCGAGCATTGATGCTAATTTTATTGATAGTTAAGATTAAAGGAAATTATAACACGTTACCAATCATTGTAAGAAATTACCGATCATTGTAACAAATTACCGATCATTGTAACAAATTACCGATCATTGTAACAAATTACCGATCATTGTAACAAATTACCGATCATTGTAACAAATTATCGATCATTGTAACAAATTACCGATCATTGTAACAAATTACCGATCATTGTAACAAATTACCGATCATTGTAAGAAAAACAGCAAGGAAAACGGACCACAACAAGAGCCAAAAGTCAAGGGACAGTTACAAATCTGGATATAGTCAAACATACACAATGCAACACAAAAACCAAAACACGAAAACATAAAGAATTCTCATCATTTTTCACAAAATATTAAGTCACATAAACTCAAAACAAAAGCACACATCAGTCAGTACCTTTTTCTTGTCCTTGTCAAAGATGAAGGGTTACGTAAAACAAAGTGAATCAAAAAAAAGAGAAGGCCAAAAGATATGTCAATCTAGTATAAATATTTCTACTTGTAAAATAAATTTACATTTTTATACATGTGTTTAATTTCCAATTATAAAGATGTTATACATAATATTTATTTCATGTATTTATATAAATAATAAATTAAATAACAAGGAAATTGAAAGTAAGGTGAACTTTATTTTAATTTACTTACGTAAATAAGTCCTGGGGCCTTACATGTTTCTTACAACCGGTCTTATTTTACTGTTACAAATGACGTAATATTAGAATTACTTTTAGGAAACCCTCCCCCCCCCCCCCCAACAGAATCCTTTCTGTGTAATTTATGTGGTACAGGTACTTGAAATGATGAACAAGACAAAGATTATAACATGGTTCTTTTATGTTTGTTTCAATAGGAAACATTGACTCGATATGGTTTGTATTGTTTGGTACAACATGTGCTAATAACCATTTGTTCCCTTTAATTATTATTTACCAAGCAAAAAAACAATTCAATTTGTTGAACTATAAATGCCATTATTTTACTAAATTATAACTTTCAATTTTCTAAAAGACATACAGAATGTTTTCCTCAAGGAAGCGATATTCGTTCGATCAAGGCAAGTCTACAAACATATTAATTTATTAGGTCACCAATTATGCACAGCATACCAGAGGCTCTTAAGAGCCTGTATCACTCACCTGATTTTATGGGCAATGAAGATGGCATTTCCCTGATGTTAAAGTAAGTCCTGTAATTTTCAATAAACTTTAAATAGGACCATCCAAACAATATTACTAGAAAGCTTTGTTTCCATTGGTTAACTGGTTGTATAGGGAAGATTTTTTTATTTGCCCATAGGGTCCTATGTTAAACTAAGTCCTGCGGCGCTGGCGGCCATTTTGAATTTCCAATTGCCATAAAAAATATAAACTTTATAGAGGACCATCCAAACAATATTGCTAGTAAGTTTGTGTTTCCATTGATTAACCGGTTTCAGAGAAGAAGCCTTTAAGAACTTTTTCCCATAGGGTCCTATGTTAAACTAAGTCCTGCGGTAGCTGCCATTTATAATTTCCAATTGCCATAAAAAACACAAACTTTATAGAGGACCATCCAAACAGTATTGCTAGTAAGTTTTGTTTTGATTGGTTAAACGGTTTCAGAGAAGAAGCCCTTTTAAACTTTTTTCCCATAGGGTCCTATGTTAAACTAAGTCTTGAGGTGGCGGCCATATTGGTCAAAATAAAGAACACAAACTTTGTAAAGGTCCATCCGATGAACATTATGGCCAAGTTTGGTTTCAATGTGCCAAGTGGTTTCAGAGAAGAAGATTAAAATGTTAAAAGTTTACAGATGCCGCCTGCCGACGACGACAACACCGACGACGGACACAAAGTGATAACAATAGCTTACCTCACCCTTCGGGATTTTGCCCTGGGGGTATGTTCTAAGGAGTTTCACAATCAACATGTATATCCCACTCTTCCATTGATCCACAATATGGCTTAATGTAGAAAGGGTGTAAGCAAAAAAAAAAATGAAAAAAACAGTTACTACTGTAGTAGTTGACATTCTGTTTTATTTCCTTTAATGATTAATTAATTGCATGATGTTTTCCCATATTGCATACAGACAAATTAACTTGAATTATCGTTACACTTAAAAGGATATCTCGTATATCAAAATCCTAATCATGTCAGGATTTTTTTACTTCTTCCTTTTGATTTAAACTTATTACAAACTATACCACATCATTGTAAAGCATCTTGTTTCTTCACTGACAGTTAATAAGTTTTAAAGTTTGATGATCAACATTTGTGAAACTGAAAGTACAATTTTCAGAATATTTGTGTTTTATTATATCCAGAATATGCTGCCGATTTAGTCTAATAACAAATTGATTATGTCATTGTTGATTTTTATAAACAAATCTCATGTCTGATTATATTTAGAACACGTAAAAAGTATCGCTGCAGAGAAATATTCAGCTGAATTATCTCTCCGGAAAACCTGAAATAATGTAACACAATCTAGCTTAAAGCATAAGTAGTGGCGAATATCACTGTAAAACAAGTACAACCTTGATTTTCTGAAAACGAAATTTACGTGCGATATGATATGTCATATGGCCGTGAGTACAGGAGAACAAATAACTCCAGACTCTTATTTACATAAAGCGAGGTCTGTTTGAATTGGGCCATTGGTGTTTGACTTTGTTATAAGGTGAGAGTTTGGGTAGTTTTCTTACGTCATTATCGAGTGTAATGTTGACAAGTAAGTAAGAGGGCCTGTCGTCGTCGTTCTCAACTTTAACCGTTGGCGTTGTAACGGTAACGAAAGCGGTTAACGAGAACTGGAGTTTCATTGTCTATGTCAAGTAAGGAACATAAAAATCTTGTGTTTTAATATAATACTACTAAATGCATTTAATTTGACTCGGTGTCAAATTTGTATTGCAGACGACCTACTTTCGCTTTCGAAAATGGAGGATGGCCGAGTTGTTTGAAGTGTATGAGCACATACAGAAACAGTGATTTTACGAGAATACGAGGGGGGGGGGGGGGGGTTAACTAACGATACCTTAAGGTACAGGTCTGCGGACAGAGATTTGAAAACCCACCCTATTCATATCTTTCGGACATTATAAAACATTACCTAATCATATATTGAATTATTTAAATCAGACCTATTCATATATTTTATTACAGCACACCCCCAATTGGCAAAATAGTCCATTCACTACCAAAATGATCAAGTGATGTTAATGGAACACTTTGTTTGTAAAATCACTGTTCTTTACATAGGCTTAGCATGCTTAAGATGAGAATTGAGACATGGATATATATTTATTACAAGTGTATTATTTCGAGTTAAAGTAACACAAAAAATTTTATTTTTACATTTTGATGGAGTAAGTTTACAGTCACAGAGTCTATACAAAATTATTATTCCATTGAAATAAAACTGATTAGTCCAAGAATCCTCTTACAGTCCAAGGCTTTTTATTTTTTATTTTTTGCGTGGGACGTCGGAGAGCTCTCCATAAGCAAAACAGCGGATTTTGCGACACCGGTCTGAGTCGGCACATGTCTTTATGTCCAGATGTTAAAAAACATTTTCGTCCAGTTAAAATATACATGATATATATAATTTTTCTTCTTAAGATATTTTTCTCTATGAATACATGTATATATATCATCATACCTTCAATCAAGCTAATTAAGCACTGGATTTAAGTCGAATTGTTGTCACGAGACTTTTTGTTCAAAATGAAAGCAAAATGTCCAATGTAAGGGTATCGATAGAAATGACTTAAATCATCTTGATTGAAGGTATGATGATTATATATATTTATAAAAATTTCAAGGGAGATAACTGCTTAGTATTACAATATACTTCATGTATGTAACACTTGGAGTGAGACACTTTACCAGTAAAGAAAGGGATTTCTTCTTAGGGGTCATCCATAATTGTCAACATTTTTCACGAGTTTGCAAAGAGCACTAAAGGGGGGAGGGGTTTCAATTTCAAATTTTTTTCGGTACGTTCTTAACTTCCGGTAATGTGAATGTGCAGACTTGCAAAAAATGTTGACATACTCTTTTGGAGGGAGGGAGGGGGTTTTCAAAAAGAGTGCTCTTTGCAAACTTGTGAAAAATGTTGACAATTATGGATGACCCCTTATTATATAAACTTTAAAATCCTACAACAGAATATGTAATCAGAAAAACTAGACTTTTTTAGGAAGGTTTACAGCACAGGCAAATGAGCACCTCATGTTGACATTTTGAAAAACAAAAATGATAGAGCTGCATTATGCCAGATATTAATAAGCTCTCATACATTAATGATTGAAAGAGTAAGACACCTTAAAATTCCATGAAGTTAAGAGTTTGTAGTTCTGGTCAGATAGAAGATGAAAATCACTTTATTTTAAACTGTTCAAAATACAAGCAACTAACCAAACATTTCATACAAATATATTGAATATTTCTCAAAACAAGAATCATTGTTTTAAAAATTTCCCAGACTGAAATTTTCTTTTAAATAATACCTCATACCACATATTAAAGTTGACTTCCTCCTTCATATCAAATGGGTTAAATATGAGGAAATGCCATGTTAATTTACCTGTATAATAAATAAGTATTATATCCATATTACATTTTATTATAATAGTAACCCTAATGTATGGTTTGTAATTTCAATTTTGTATTCGATTGTTGTCATAGGCCTTAACCATTTATTGTAGATGAGTTTGAGCCAATAAAATTATTATACCCCTACTTGAAAAGCGGGGGGATATATAGTGATCACTGTGTCAGTCCGTTACACTTTCTCTTATTTGCAATTCCTCCTACACCACTGAATGGAATTTGATGAAACTTACACAGAATCTTTGTCACATTGACATAGTGCCATTGTGCAGGAGATTAAACATTTTGATCAGAATGATGTTTGGGGTTTCCCATAGAAAAACATGGACTTTGTCATTGTCTTAAGGGGATACCCATCTCTTATTTGCAACTCCTCCTACACCACTGAATGGAATTTGATGACACTTACACAGAATCCTTGTCACATAGTGCCATTGTGCAGGAGATATTTAGCATTTTGATCGGAATGATATTTGGGGTTTCCCATAGAAAAACATGGACTTTGTCATTGACCTAAGGGGATACCCATCTCTTATGTGCAACTCCTCCTACACCACTGAACGGAATTTGATGAATTTTACACAGAATCCTTGTCACATAGTGCCATTGTGCAAGAGATATTTAACATTTTGATCAGAATGATATTTGGGGTTTCCCACAGAATAACATGGACATTGTCATTGACATAAGGGGATACCCATCTCTTATGTGCAACTCCTCCTACACCAAGGTATGGAATTTGATGAAACTTAAACAGAATCTTTGTCACATAGTACCATTGTGCACCTGATATTTAACATTTTGATCGAAATGATATTTGGGTTTTCCCACAGAAAAAAATGGACATTGCTATTCTTTTAGATGGGGTAGGGATGGGGGTGTTTTATCTGCAACTCTTCCTACACTAGATTAAGTTTCAAGTTCATAAGTAAGAACATGTGCATTTTTTAAGAAATCATGAAGTGGGGGGTATCAATGGTGAGCATTGCTCACAGTGTTTTTTACTCTAGTTTGTATTTGTAATTGTATATACTAATTCATGCTATTTAACATGTGTTCAAGCAAACATCATGATAGATCGAGGGCTTGTTACTGCCAAATACTGCAATTTTAACAGAATTTTTATTTTCACAAAATACTCATGGTGTTCCTGCTTATATTAATTGTCCATTACAAATTTGTCTGTCTCCTCCTCTGTGACAATGAGAAATCTATCATGCCTATTCGTGTAAAGATCTGTCTTGGGGATACATCTTACAGCATCTGATCTTTGTAGTCAGATGACAGTACTTGTATTGACACCAATTCCTCAGTGACATGGCTTTACAACATTGCTAAAGGAGCTCTTCCTGGCTGGTCAACGACTCATAACGCAAGATGTCAATCTCATGTGCAAGGATTTCAAGCATATGTTCCCCATTTTTGGTGTTTCTGTTTTACACAAGATGCAGTGTACATGTGTTCAGTCGTTTTGGTGTCTCCATATCTTGTCTGCAGGTCATCCGCTAGGTGGCAGTTCAACAAACTATGACATGTCAAAAACAGATTATAGAAAACCACACTGTTTCAAAAAGCATAGGGTTATTGAAATTGACATAAAAATTGCCTAATAACACCATAATGGATGCTTGGTTTTTAAATCATTACAGTCAAACCTCGATAAGTCGAAGTTTGTGGGACCGTAAAAATATATCGAGTTATCCGAAGTTTGAGTAATCCAAGTTTATGGTGTGACGTCATTTTCATTATGTGATTTAAAAAAAAAAAAATCTAAGGGTATTTATTTCATGAATATTGGTTTCGAACTTCGTCATCACGTCATTGTTAATTATTTGTGGTGTGAGATTTATGAAGTATCTATGTACCATTCAAATAAATCAACCATATTTAATAAATCGTAAAATTAAAAATTTATATACTTTATTATTAAAGCATGGAAAAACATGTTAAGAAAACGCTCATCTACTTACAGTTTGAAAGAACTAATTAAACAAAACAGATTGGGTTTTTTTCGTAATTGACAACAACACACAAGTCAATAAAAATAACAGAATGTCTTTAAAGAAACAAAACTCTACCCATATATCATTGATAAGATGAAGAGAAATTTTCAATAATTATTATTTTTAACTAAACATACCAAAATAATAATAATGAGCTGATCATCAATTAACCTTAGTCATGCAGGCACTGTGCTTGGATTATCAATATGTTTTATTAAATTGCCAATTCAAATTGTAATAGCCAATCAATAATCTTGTTTATGGATGACAGGTGTTGAAAATACACAGACACAAATTAAGTAACACAAATGAAATTGTAAGTTTTGACATAGGATATCTGGAGCAAAATAAACTTCGAGACAGCGAGATTAAAATTACACTTATTGATATTGTCCAGACTACAAAAATCCATCGAGTTAAGCGAAATATTGAAACAAACCGAGATCGACATATCTGAGGAAAAAATTATTTGTATATACATGATATATTGGGAAAATGATGGGACTTTAAAATTATATCGACATAAATAAATTTTGCGAGAATACTGACTTTTCATTGGCTGGAAAATATTTTCTATCAGAGGATGGAAAACAAATTTGATCGTCATGGAGACAAGCGCCATTTGACATCATATATTACTCCACGGGAAACTAACAGTGTTGATCTCTTATTTCAAAAATGTCCAGTTACAAAAATAAAATTGTTGAGTTTATTCTATTGTTTAAATTTATTTATAAGTACAAAAAATGTTTTCTCCATTGAAGGACGCTACGCGGATTATACAATGTGCAAAACAGAAATTTTGTTATCCCTCAATGGAGAAAATATCTTTTGTAGTTAATTCTTAAATAACCGAGGTATCGAGTCAACCAAGTTCAAGACAACGAGGTTCGACTACTTATATAGAAATGATAGTCTGTATTGGCTATGTTTTTTTTCTGTATTGGTCCTGTTTACTACGTTGTATACTCTTATTGTTAGGACTGAAGGGATTGCTTTGAAACTTTGCACACATCATCAGTAAAATGTCCTCTGCCAAGTTTGCACAAATCATGGCCTCAGACCAACCAACATGGCCGCCATGGCTAAAAATAGAACAGGGGGGGTCAAAATACAGTTTTTGGCTTATAGTTCAAAAAGTATAACAGATACAGGAAAACCAAAGAGACCTTCCTTCTTCAGCATCAAAAGCTCTACAAAACACTCCATTGGGTCAAAGTTGTATGACGACTCCTTGTAGGAGTTATTGCCCTTTAATTGTAGAAATTGATGATTTTTGCCATTTTTGCCTCAAAATCTTGAAAATTATTAGAACTAGAGAAAAAGGTAGCATTGCTTAATTGTTCTGCTCTATGAGGGCTACAAAATTTGCTTTAGAGTCAAGATTGCCTGATGAACCGTTTAAGAGTTATTCCTCTTGAGCTGTTTATTTTAATCAGTTTTAATTGATTTTTTTTTAAATCTTCTCATCTGAAACCACTGAAAGTACTGCTTTGAAACTTTGTACACATCATCTGTCAAATGTCCTCAACCAAGTTTGCACCAACCATGGCTGCAGATTAATGAACATGGCCGCCATGGCTAAAAATAGAATGTAAAGGGGGGGTGTAAAATACAGTTTTTGGATTATATTTAAAAAAGTGTAACAGATACAGGAAAACCAAAGAGACCTGCCATCATCTGAATCAAAAGCTCTATGAAACACTCCATTGGGTTGAAGTTGTATGAGGACTCCTTATAGGAGTTATTGCCCTTTAATTGTCAAAATTGATTATTTTTGACATTTTTTCATCAAAATCTTGAAACTTATTAGAACTAGAGAAAAAGTAAGCATTGCTTAATTGTTCTGCTCTATGAGGGCTACAAAAATGACTTAGGGTCAAGATTGTCTGATGTATTCATTGCTCAACATCCATCTTGATTCTTTAGAGCCATTAAAGGTTTTAAAGTGAATATAGATTTAGAATTTGAAAGTTTAATGAATTCTTACCTCTTATCAGCTAATGTAGGACATTTAAGCAGAAAATATATATTTTATCTTCAATTTTTCAGTGCATTTTTTACTAATTATTCACTTCTTCATGCTTCTGTGTATCTTGCAATCTCTGCGAGTTTCTATCATTGTAAAGATACATCAAACCTGCATAATGGCTTTTCTTTATTTATATTGAACAATATCTAGATATTTTCTTTTTGTTTCATACAAATGAACTTTTGTTCCACTCTTATTATCTTGGAATATGACAATACTGCGTCATATAACTAACAATGATAACAACAGGAAGTAAGACAATTTTGTAATCTCTGGGCTTTGTACCTGTGAGAATAGAAAATACTTCACAGTGCTATTGATGTGTATTTTACTTAAGGGTCAGAAATAAACTATTTATCACATGGAAAGGAATTTTTTTAACAAGGAATGTACATAATTTTTTTTTCTCATTTCAGTTATATATAATAGAAAAAACTGAACATGTCAAGTCAAAGAGGACGACCAAAAGGGCAACAGCAACCAAAAGGTATAAATAGGAATCAACAACAGTATGCACAGGGTCAACCAAATATACCACAACAGTACGGACAGGGTCAGCAGAACATGCCACCACAGCAGTATGGACTCGGTCAACATAACATGCCACCACAGCAGTATGGAGTGGGCCAACCAAACATGCCCCAACAACAGTATGGACAAAATAGGACATCTCAGCAGTATGGTCAGTCTTATAATCCTGGTATGATGCCAGCTCCAAACCAGCCTGTCCAGTGTAAGTAATCTCCATTATTAAGAAACAATGATTTAATGTAATGCCATGGCAACACAATAGTGAGTCATCTATAGATGTAGAAACTGTTAGTTAGCTGGTTACTGTTTTTTGTTTTTATCTTTTTTGGTTTTTTTGGTTTTTTTTTTGTAATAATTTTTTTTTCTTTTTTTAATTGTTTTCTAAGTTTTTTTTTTAAGTTTGTGAAATTCACACATGTCATTTGACTCTGAAATGGCTGATACAAAGTAGTTGTTTGGTTTTGAATGCAATTGATGTTTCTGAAAGTTAGACATATAATATAATATGGGTGGGATTCCGACAGCAGTGGCCCTAACATTTGAGAAAAAAAAATATATGAGTGAATTAGTCATTATTTTCTGTCACTATTGGTTACAGATATGTTAGTGCAAGTTCCAGTGCCAGCAGGACAGCCACCCATGCCACAAGTCTATGGTCAGCCACAGCTACCACCTACACCCTTCCCCCCGCCAATGATGTCCCAGTCCGTGGCTCCACCATCCTTCCCTCCACCACTGATGTCCCAGCCAGTTACTCCATCTAGCAGATTCATGCCTGGCCTTTTGCCAACTCCAGGAGTGAATGCCTCACAAGGTAACTTAACATTAGAAGCTATTCTAATATGATGTCCTTCATACGCTTTGAGAACACATAAGGGTTCTAATAAACATAGAGCATGGTGTGATGTCACAATGAAAATTTCGACGTCATGTACACTCAACTGAAAATTTCACACTGGAACAATGACATTTTGTTAAGATTTCTCAATATTTTTTTTGCTTAAAAGGTACGTATATTCAATAAATATATGTTTATGTCGTTATTATTTGCTTTAACATGTGGATTCTGGATATTAGTTTCAAAAAACAATTTTACCATTGAAAGCGTCCTCTTAGAGCCACTTCGAAATTTTAAAACATTATTTAGACATACATGTATTAGAATCAAAATAGATTATTGCAATTGTCCTCTATGCGAAAAAGAACATGGTCAGACCATATATTTGTCTTAATTGTATACCTTGCTATCGCTTGGTATAAAATATTGACAAAAATAAGGTCTGACCATGTTCTTATTCGCATAAAGCCCGCTCGCAATCTATTTCTTATATAATATTCTGTTTTTATCATTACTTTTTTGCTATTGGGTGGTTTAATTTGATCAGTTCCTTATGGAAACACATGTATAAAGCTCTTATATGAACAAATAAGTTGAGAATTTTCATTGCTCAGGTATTGTATTAATCTGCAAAAGAATATAAATACATGTGGGTAAAGCCAAAAAGGTGGTCAGGAAAATGTGACATTTGGATAAAAAAACTAAATGACATCTCAATATTTCAACAATTTGTTTCTATGCATCAACCTTGTAATTAAACCTATACATATTGAGGTTTCTTGTCAAATTTATCTTTTTTACCCATATCTTGTAAGTTATATTGACAATAAGTTAATCTTAAGTTTAAAAGCTATTGCTGAAGGAATTGATGAAAATTTACCAAACTTCCTGATCATATCATCTTTTATCAAGTGTATATCATATACCCATTTTTAGCTCACCTGACCCAAAGGGTCATGTGAGCTATTGTTATCACTTTGCGTCCGTCGGCGTCGTCGGTGGCGGCGTCTCTAAACTTTTTACATTTTAATCTTCTTCTCTGAAACCACTTGGCCAATTAAAACCAAACTTGGCCATAATGTTCATTGGATGGACCTTTACAAAGTTTGTGTTCTTTATTTTGATTGGTATACCAATATGGCCACCACCTCAAGACTTAGTTTAAAATAGGACCCTATGGGAAAAAAGTTTAAAAGGTCTTCTTCTCTGAAACCGTTTAACCAATCAAAACAAAACTTACTAGCAATATTGTTTGGATGGTCCTCTATAAAGTTTGTGTTTTTGATGGCAATTGGAAATTCAAAATGGCCGCCACCGCAGGACTTAATTTAACATAGAACCCTATGGGAAAAAGTTTTAAAAGGCTTCTTCTCTGAAACCGGTTAACAGTTAAGCAAAGGAAACAAAAACTTACTAGCAATATTGTTTGGATGGTCCTCTATAAAGTTTTTGTTTTTGTTTTTTTGTGGTTCAGTATTACAAGTTGTACGTCCTAAGCGACTTTCAGACCCGTCGGACAACTACTTCCTGTTTGGGACTGCAGCAGGTGGGGGCATCTGTGTCCCATGGACACATTCTTAGATTTTTTTATCTTAACATAACAGTATGTATCAACAGATTTCAGTTAATGTTCACAGATCACACATTTAAACAGGAAGTATAATTTAAAACTAGAATGTTTTTTTTTTTTCTATGAAGGAAATCTGAACATATTTGAGGAATCCAGTAAAGGACAGAGAGATGAACAGACACCTGACAGAGAAAAGCCAAAGAAGAAGAAGAAAGGAAAGGGACAAAATACTGATTCTAATTCAGGAAAACAAATACCACAGGATGAAAGTAAGCAAAGACCAGACACAGGTAATAAAAGAGGGGACGATCAAGGATTTCAAAGAGGACAACCCACAAGGGAAGATCACGCATTTCAAAAACTAAAGTCTCTATTGTCAGAGGAACCAACAGAAAAGTACCGAGGTGACAATGTGGAATCAGAGGTTAGACGTGAGCCTGGCCAGGAGAATAGAGGTAGAGGAAATAGAAACAGAAGACGAGGTGGGCGGAAGAAACCAGTTAAGGAAGGTCAAAATGATGAAGAACAGGATTCCTCAGATAATGATGAAAAAGACGACAGTTATTCTGGGAATAAATTTGGAAGTATGGGAGGATTAAGTGGAAGCAGGTCACATGGTCTGAACAAAAATCATGGGATGTCCACAGGAAGTATTGATAGTGTTGGTAGTCATGGCAACAGAGGAAGAGGAAGTCATACAAATAAAAGAGGGGGTGGTGCTGCAGAAAATCAGCAACCTGATACAATAAATCATAGCACCAGAGGTCATCAAAATAGAGGCAGGGGCAGAAGAGGTCGTGGACAAGGTCAAGATTCTCATGTACAAACAACAGAGAACAACATGGCTGATGCAAATGTAAATGAATGGGAGAAGAATAATGAAGATAATCAAAATAGGCATCAAGAAAATCAGCGAGGACGAGGAAGAGGTAGAGGTCGTGGTAGGGGTAGAGGTAGGGGAAGACAAGGACATAGACAAGGTGAGAGAGAAAATGAGGAACCAGATGATGATGATGAATCAGATATTGCAGATGTTGATGATAATGAAGTTTTCAAATTTTTGATCAAAAACTTTGGTGGAGGATGTACATTTGAGGACTTTTTAAAGCGATGTGACTTGTTTCCATTGAATGCAAATATATCTAAATGGTTCACAAAACACATCAGAAGATTCCATTTGTACAGAGACGATGGTAAAATTGTATACCTTACACCGTTCTACCGAGACGCTAGAATCTGTACTGCATATAACAACAAAAATCACCTTGGAGAGTGTAGTAAATCTGATTGCGACTTCTTTCATATTTGTCGTCGATTCGTCCGGGGAAATTGCAAGCAAACAGATTGTCCTTTGGCACACAGCTTTAGAACTCCAGAAAATCGTAAATTAAAGGAGAAACTGGGAATTGGTGATTTCAATGATATTGATATCAAAGTTGTTTTGAATTGTAACATACCAAGCGTCTGTAAGGAATATGCATACGAAAATGGATGCAAGCTACCGAATTCTGAAAAAAGGTGTCCATACCTTCATCTATGTGTAAACTATATATTTAAGAAATGTAAAGAACCCTGTAAATTTAAGTTGACCCATTCTATTGAACAGTATCATAATAATTGGGTCTTAACCTCGTGCCATATGAAAGGTTGGCCAGTAGGACGGGTCCTAAAATCTATATATGTACCTCCTAAAGATAGAAAGGAGAGCGAGGACTCGGAGGGATCCTTAAGTGAGGATGACGATGAAATGAGTGTTTGTACCTATGATGACAACTTTGAGAAAGATAGCGATTTTATTGAATATGATGATGAACCAAGTGAAGAGACGAGTGACACTGAGTCAAGTCCTGCCTCTAAGTTCAGTAAGCTGATATCTTCTTTGGACAGGTTGAATACAGGCCAAGATCTATCAGATGAAGACGGTATAAAATCAAAATTAGGTCGCAGAGATAGATTTAAATCAACTGATAATATTGTTTGTGGAATTGTGGGAAAAGATGATCAGGGGCTGGCACAGATGTCCATAGCCAAGGATACTGGAGCCATTCCAAAAAGTCGAAGCCAAAGTTACGGTGAAGATGATGACATGGACATAAAGGAAAAGGAACGAATACAGATGGAAAAATGGAAGTCTCAAAAGACTCCAAAAAAGGACCCCTCTGACCCAGATTTTGTGGAGAAAGGTCAAAGTTTGTTGACTGATTCGGCTGATGATGTAAATATCTGCATTTATGTCACAAAAGATAAATGTCCAGCTAAAACTTGTAAGAATCATCATTTAAAGAGTGGGATTCCATACTTGTGGCAGATAAAGTTATTTGGAAAATGGTTGTCATTTCCATCAGCGGAGGGAGATAAAATTGAGAAAGGATTCTGTACCCATCAGTATGTAGTAGATGGCCAGGTATGTTTTCAGTGCATGGGCCCTCTGGGCATATATTTATAAAGACAATTTAACTGACTGGGCATATATTTATAAAGACAATTTAACTGACTGGGCATATATTTTTAAAGACAATTTAACTGACTGGGCATATAATTATAAAGACAATTTAACTGACTGGGCATATATTTATAAAGACAATTTAACTGACTGGGCATATATTTAACATATTTAAGACCATTTAACTGACTGGGCATATATTTAACATATTTAAGACAATTTAACTGACTGGGCATATATTTAGGAAGACAATTAACTGACTGGGCATATATTTATGAAGACCATTAACTGACTGGCATATACATGTACTTATAAAGACAATTTAACTGACTGGGCATATATTTATAAAGACAATTTAACTGACTGGGCATATAATTATAAAGACAATTTAACTGACTCAGGGCATATATTTATGAATACAATTAACTGACTGGGCATATACATGTACTTATAAAGACAATATAACTGACTGGGCATATATTTATAAAGACAGTTTAACTGACTGGGCATATAATTATAAAGACAATTTAACTGACTGGGCATATAATTATAAAGACAATTTAACTGACTGGGCATATAATTATAAAGACAATTTAACTGACTGGGCATATATTTATAAAGACAATTTAACTGACTTGGCATTGAAGGATTGTTTCAATTGTTAATTAGATTATTGGATATAAACAACTTTGGGTCGATTTACGCTGAATAAAGAGCTATGTTGCAGCGTAAATTGATCCAAAGTCGTTTATATCCAATAATCTAACCAACAATTGAAAACAAACCTTATATTTTAAATTCTATAGTAAAAATGAAGTAACAAGAACAATATTTTACAAGTAATCAAATAATATTTGCAATTCAATGTTTTTAGTGTCATCACTTGTTGTTTGTGGAAGAATTCATGTATAATCAACGTCATCAATACATCTTATGACGTGACAATCAGTAACATGCTGAAATACCAAGTTAGGTTATACAAAATAACCAACTTTGCTCATGTATTGAGTATTTAAAAGAAATTAAGATATATATTTATGAAGACAATTAACTGACTGGGCATATACATGTACTTATAAAGACAATTTAACTGACTGGCCATATATTTATAAAGACAATTTAACTGACTGGGCATATAATTATAAAGACAATTTAACTGACAAGCTATAAAATGATTGATATTTCCTCATATTTCATGGTTTTAAGAGATAAACAAGCACATCCAATTTTAAATTATTTCAATCCCAATAATAATATTGCCACATTGTTATTTTTAGATATTTTTTTTCTGTATTAAACAAAAAAAAATCTTTATATTGTAACTGACCAGTAACATCCTTTATATATAAATATCAGCGTACTGACTTGACATATTATAGAGACCTTTTTGGTCGAGTGGTTAAGGTAGTTAATCATCTTCTATTGACCTCGGGGTCAGTAAACACTGAGGTTTTGGGTTTACATGCAGAAATTACTCGACTAAGATTGCTAGTTTTCTTTCAGAGGTTGGGGGTTTGCTCCAGGTAATGTCGCGTCATCCCCCAATAAAAACTGGATGCTATAATACAGCTGAAAAATTGCTCAAAGTGGCATTTAACACCATTCAAACAAACAAACAAACATACAAACAATATAAAGATGACAGAGACTTAGAAACGGGAAAAAGGCAAGACTCCACCATAATCTATGTGTGTTTGTTTTATTGACTGTGATTCATCATTTTCTACTTAGTATTTTATTATTCTATAATAAATCTATACTTGAATAGAAAATGCTGCCTTTATTTGACTACAGATAATTTTATGGTCACATGTACATGTTGGAACACTGGGATAGTTCTTTGGAGTTCTTTGGACATCATGTACCAATTTAATCTAATAATTTGTTTCCAGATCGTTTATGATCGTAGCACTCACAGTATCCATGTTTGTTTTGATAATCCAATGTACGGAGTTGTATACGACATCGATGGCACGCTAAGTGTGGATGGTCATAGATGTATTGTCAGACGTCTAAGTACCCCATCTTTTGCTGAGAAGAAAATGAATTCTGACTGCTATCTTACTCAGTGGAGATGGTTCTATAGAGACGATAATCTGAAATGGTCCATGTACGATAAGGTGAGAACAAGTATTCTATCAGATTAAATGTACATGGTAGGTTTATGCCTTACATTACTGTACAGACTGTGTAAAATGATATTACACCACGGTGGAGTACATATTTTGCTTGCATTTTTTATTATTCCATATTTGACATTTTTATTATGAAAATCCAGTAGAAAAAATTGTGTTACCACAACCTTTCCATGCTTTATACCATGCCTCTGTTATTCACTTGTTATAAATCATCCTTGACTTTAGCTACAGAAATTTTATATAGTAAATCAGCCATTTTTGTTTTTCACGGGACCTTGTGTTGCTTACAAAAGTTTATCTGCTTTCGTGACATTTAATGGTATTCAGACAAACCACAAGACTTTTCCTGTCTTATAACTGCAGATGACATTACCAGAGGGAATATCAAATAGACAACAATCCATTGTTCCTAACATACACTGTGGCCAAGTGGTTAAGGTAGTTTGTCTGCTATTGATCCTGTGGTCTGTCAACACTGAGGCTGCGGGCTCTAGTCTTACTGCTGGCAAGGTGTACTCAACTCCAATCTTAATTGACATGGTTTTCCAGTTTTTCTACTGAAGGTTGGGGGTTTTCTCTGGGTACTCCAGCTTCCTCTTCCACTAAAAACTGGACGCCATGATATAGCTGAAAAATTGCCGAAAGTGGCATAAAACACCAAACAACCAAATCCTAACTTACACTTCTGTTCTAATTAAGGTCAAATTTTACTATGGAAAATCGCCTTATTAAATTAAAAAACCGGTGAATATCTGGAGGAAATAATTGTTGATTTCAAAAAGTACCCTTCTTGATCTACAAAAGGAGCATAAGCTAGACCATACGCAGTAAGCAGTTTGTCACACAAAAAACCCTCACTAAAACATGTTCACTTATAGTAATGAGATGGTTTAACCATAATAATAAGGCAATGAATAATCCATTATAGGCTGATCATTTTATATTTCAATGCAACAAAGAAGGATAAAATTGCAATGCATGGAGGAGTGATGTCCCTTGTATTCTCTTTTCTAGCTACAACCTTTCATGCTCTTTTGTCATTTCTGAATCATAAATCTGTCCACTTTATATAGCAAATCAGCCTTAACACATTAACAATAGATGAACTCATGAAATATTAGACAAATAGCTGATTATTAACATTATAATTCAATATTGAGATCACAGGTTCCATCCTCCTTAGTGACAATGTCTAAAGACTGATCTACTTGAGTGACATTGATAGTGATTGTCACTAAAAAATATACTCAATTATTCTAATATTGTTTAAAGGCCACCATTAAAAATATTTCAGTTTGCCCAAACCCTACCCATGAGGCTTAGAAGTGGGTAGGTAGGTAGGCAAATTCTTTTTCTTTTTTTTTTTTTTTTTTTTTGGAATACCAAATTTGGGGTATTACTGTATTTATACATGCAAAATATGGACATCGATGCTCTTAAAAGAGCTGTACTGGTATTTATACTAGCATTAACAGCTTCCAATTTCTCTTGAGCATTTCCATATGCTCAAATCGCACTTGGCCATGGATAAAACGTGAATCGCATTTTAAGAAAGATCATTTACTTAGCAGATGAATATATGTACGTAAAGTTATGCCAAATAACAGATTTTTTTAATTTGGATAAGACATAATGGTAATGACACTAGTCTTTTACTAGTACATAATTGAAATATAATGCGTATGAGAACTAGGATAAGAGAGATAAAATACCGTGGAATTATACTTGCTTCTGTGATATACATTTAATTTTGTAGTCTTCATTAATAACAGAGATAGATATGGCGCTTATCCGAATTCGGATAATACACATTATGCAATTATACATTCCTGTTTTGATAGATGTAATTTAGTCTCCTAGGAGTACAACAAGTACTATAAGTAATATCCAAATTCTGACATTTAAAGATGGTGTGTAAACTATTTGATAAAATAGAATTTGTTTTGTTTTTATGTAAGTCAGTTGTAAACTTATCCGAATTCGGATAAATAAATTCCAACCTTTAATCAAACCAGTAATATATATAAGCTTATCAGAAATCCGATAAGAACTTCAAATGTGACGTGTTATACAAGGATTACGTTCAGCTACGGGGAAGAATGCTTATCCGAATTCGGATAGCAAACTTTGTAGTTCTTATAATTTATCCTTGTCCATGTCCGACACATAACTTATCCGAATTCGGATAGAATTATACTCAGACAAAATTCAAGCTTATCCGAAATCTGCTAAGAACTTTAATGATGACCTTTTATACTTTCAGCTATGGGGAAGAATGCTTATCCGAATTCGGATAGCAAACGTTAACATTAACGGAAATTAAAAGAAAACATAAGACAAAACATGATTTATTAAAATATATCTACAATATTCAACAAAATATACAAAATACTGTCACGAATGTATTACATAAAGTTATGAAAGTCTTTAAAATTAAAGACATTAAAGATCTGCATGCCTTAAAAAACCAGCATACAAGTTTGACATCGTTGAACCTGTATTTTTGTAAATTTCCAGAAAAGTATAAATTTACAAATAAAAGCTCAATTGAAAAATAAAAAAAGAATAAAGTTATATATTAAATGGATACTAACAGAAAAAGCTAATCACAGAATTTAAAAAAAAAACTAGTGTAATTAAGAAAATGTAAACTCCTTTCAAAATATACCAATTTAATATCGTTAAATAAAATGCTGAAAACGTTTATTGTATACATTAATTAAAATGGCTTAATGTGCATTTAAAACCAACAATTGCAAAAATAGTTAACTGTATATAATATTTTTTGTTTATTTGAATTCATGTACTTTATAGAATAATAATTGTATCCTGCATCTGTATTGATTATTTGTATTATACAACACAATGTTTTTTTCGAATACTGGAACTTAAAACTACTTCTACTACATTTTGGGAAACACATATTGAAAGTATTATAACAACGCTACCCTTTTAACGATTGTAAGACAGTGGATATCAATCATTGAATTAATTAATGGGTAATTATCTGTAGATGACTAACCAGCAAGCAAGTTATTGAAAGTACCACATGCGGCGACGAAACTGTCTGACCTTAAAACATCTGCAGAGGTCAAGACAAATAATTAATTGACCGCAAGAATCAATCGTCAGAATAGTATATAACAGTTATGCATTTATCCTTATACATTAAAAATGAATCCAACATACAACCAGAGTAAATATCCCTTTATGAGATAATTACTATTTTATTGCTTGTTATAATACAAAGTATTATGAAAATAAATATAAAATGATAACTGAAATTCGAGACGTTAAACATATTTAAGACATGTATCGGATTTTTACAATACAGGATGTAGAATGTCAAATTGTGCATGGATGCAGCTGTCTACATGAGCATCGGTTCTGGCGCAATTTGGTTCACAGTTCAAATATACTGGACAGAGACAAACGGACGTTTCTTTAATAATCATTAATATTCAGAATCTCCGCCGACGACAATTCATATTTTGAATTTTCTCGTATAATTTGACGAGGTATTCTTATAATGGTGCAATTTTATATTGTAGCTGCAATTATATAGAACATGCAAAAGCATTTCATCTTTTTCCTTAAGTCTCCTTTCGTTTCCCTATTACATATATTGTTTCCAATTTATCTCTTTCTTTCCTCAATTCTTCATAATCATAATGACATTTTACAACCTGTTAGAGGTTGTATTTGTATTGTGTTAAATATATGACAGAGATGGATTAGTAAAAGCCTCTCAGCTTGTTTCCGAATCCTTGTGTTGTTTTAAATGATTTATTTATGAAGCTAATAAGATCTCTTTTAACTCAAAGTTGTTTTCTTTTACCATCTGAGTACAATGTACGTTTATTATTAATTGGGGGGGGCCCTCGGTGGCCGAGTGGTCAAGGTAGTTCGTCTACTATTGATCACGTGGTCTGTCAACACTGAGATTGCGGGTTCGATTTTCACTGCAGGCAGGGTGTACTCGACACCAATCTTAATTGACAAGAATTGCCAGTTTTCCTACCACAGGTCGGGGGTTTTCTCCGTGTACTCCGGCTTCCTCCCCAATAAAAAATGGACGCCATGATGTAGCCGAAAAATTGCTGAAAGTGGCGTTAAACATCATCAAACAAACAACATATTATAAATTGGTCTTAGCAAATTTCCTTTTATAATTTTCAATTCGATATCAAGCTAACAACACGTTAAGCTTTTGTACAATTTTTACAAACCTTGAAGATAATCGTACATTTCCGAATTTGAGCAACAGATTTTGATAAATTATAAGCTCCTATATGTGCGATTTAGGATTGGTGCTTTTTACAAATTAGTATTTTAGGACAGAAAACGTACATACATGTACGTAAAGAACAATTTAAAAGTAACTCAGTCAAGTACTTTATAGATGACTCGGTCTTATTCTGTTTAGTTTGTAATCATTCTTTTAAAATACCCAAAGTGTATGGTAGAACAGTGCATAGTATCATCATAATACATTTTATTATCCGAAAAAGGTAGAGAATAAAGAAAATACATATGTAATAACTTGATAACAGTATGACTTCGGCAAACTAATAATTATAAAGAATAATTATTACAAACCAAAATAAAGTTAGTTATACTTATAACTATAATCCATTCTCCTTGTCTAGTGAAATAATTTTAATGTCAATAAAAGTATTGCAAAAAATATCTTTAATCATGCAATATTAAATATCATATTCCTATTTGAATTTATCTTTTCTGCCAAATTATAATTCGGTTGTATTGCAGATGTTGTTATTGTGTCAATAAATAAAAGTAATTGACCTCGTGGCCAACAACACCCAAGTGTGTAATTTAGTCAATTTCATGGTAGTTCATGGGTTTATGTCAGGGTTAACTTCTATTTGCATTTTAAAGACCTTCAGTGAAAGCTGTAAAACAGAGGATTAAATACTGTATAACACTATTAAAACCTACTGCTATTAAATAACAATAAACAGTAAAACCTTAACTAAAAGTATCAACTTTATAGTGCAAACAATGGTATTTGCAACCTTGCACATCACAATATTTCTTGCCTGCATTTCGTATATCAGTAATGAAAAATTACTTCATGAGTAACATGTAAATAACATTAAATTGTCATCATATAAAATATACAATGCATGGTCACAGCGAAACTGACCTAATCCAAAAATCTTTAACATAGTCACTGGACCGTGAAATTGAGGTTAAGATCAGTTGACACCTACCAGACAGTCATGTTCTATTCATTAGTACCTATAAACCAAACATTGTCGTCCTATCATTAACGGTTGCAGAGGAAATCCCTTAATATATTCCAAAAACATTAACGTAGTCACTGGACCGTGAAATTGAGGTCAGGGATCATGTACTATTTATCAACAACATATTTAACAAATATTGCCATCCTACCATTCATCGTTACAGAGGAAGTCCCCTAATTCAATAACTTTATAACGTAGTAACTGGACCGTGAAATTGAGGTCAATGTCAGGTGACACCTACCTGATAGTCATGTACTATTCATCAGCAACCTATGTACCAAATATTATCATCCTACCATGCGTGGTTACAGAGCAACATTCCTAGCTTACAAAGATATAAAGCAGACTGTTAAGTGTTAACGCCGCAGCCGGATGTCAATATATAATATCGTCGCAGGCACAAAAACTGAATGAGAAAAAAGTAAAAGTAAAAATCACTATAAAAATAATGTTATTAAAATTGATGATGATAGGATTTTGGAAGTGTTCAAACATATGCATTAGGTTTTAGGAAGTTTCCTCAATACTATTAGTCTTTACTGTATATATTATTCCCTGTGAAGCCCCCAAAGTGAGCCTTACAAAGAATATAACATGTAGTTTGAGACAACAAACGTACAGTTAGTCTGAGTATTTCAACTTAGATGATTCCGTTTATATGTTTGCTTGTTATCGTTTCTCTTATTCTGATGGAATGTTTCCGCTTGCAGTTAACTCAAACGACCCACACTAACAATTATCTATAGGAACTGTGACTTTGTCTTTAGTACTTTCTATTATCCATTTGTTCTTTCAAAAACTTCGATTAATTTTCATTATTCGTTATTTATATGATTTGTCCTATCACATTCTCATCTTGGCCTTTCAAGGACAGTAACATCTGTTCTAAGCAGTAATTTCCCTGTCCTGATATTGTCCACGTGGTCCTCCAACCTGAAAATGAAGCATTTGTTTAGTATATTCCGTTTACGAATAAGAATGTGTTCCGTGTAATCTGCAAAAGTTTGTGTATTTTGCAGTATCAATCGTTAGGAGAGATAAATACCAATAACGCCATTGAGTTGTAAAGTATTTACAGATTTTTTTTTCTGGGACCATACTGGGAGGGTTCCCAGTGCTCGACCCACGGAGCAGCCCAGCGCGTCCCCGGGTGGCGGATAGGGGATACCCTCTCGTTGGGGGGTTGTCAGGTCATAATACGGAAAGCCTGACCGCGGACCGTAGTGGGTAACGTGTTTGGAGAGTGCCAAGCTCCTTGCACGATAAAGACCCCTTTTGTAGATTTCGAAAAAGAGTAGGCTCATTGTAGCCGCTACAAAAGGCTAAATTCTCCGCCCTACCCAAAACTTCATTCTTTTCCAGTGGCAGTCAAAATTGTATTCCATGTGACCCATCCCACCCCCATTTTCCGTTGATTTGTTGTTTGTTAACTTGTTCCTGTCTAGAATATAGCAGAAATACTGCTCGCTGGACGTAAAGCAGACATCCAATCAATCAATCAATCAATCAGATTTTTTTAAAATAATGCCACGTCGTCAGACGACAATTATATAGTCCTTTTTCTTGTCTGACGTTTTTAAACGAGTTTAACGCCACTTTCAGCAATTCTTCAGCAAAATCGTGGATTCCAGTTTTTATTGGGGAAAAGTCGGAGTACCTGGTTAAATTCCCCGAACCTCAGTAGGAAAACTGGCAGTATTGGAGTCGCACGCATTCTGCCCGCAGTTAGACTCGAACTCGCAACCTCAGTGTTGATAAGCACGTGACCATTAGTAGATGACTGCATCTTAACGACTAGGCTCCCCAGGCCCAGATATAATTCTTCCATATCATGTTTAAGTAACATTTCATATGCATGTATATACTAATCAAAATGTTACGATATATCCATACATAGTTTTAAGACGAGATTAAACAATAACCTTACTTAAGAATCGGTGTAAAGCATATGCAACTATTACGGTGTCGTATAATTACAGGTCCGGGTCCGCACGGACCCGTAATGATAACATTTTGGGTCTGCTTTCGATCGATTTTTGTGTAATTATATTTCCGGGGTGTAACGTCATTTTAGTAATTCCACTGTAAACTCCGGTGTAAACTACTTTTTTTTTAAATATAAACACTACCAATTTACTTTAACATTACCAATTAAACATTATGACTGCGGAAGTGATCAAAATATACGCACGAATAGAGTTTTAACAGATAATACTAGTTGGACCAACAGATAATACAGATATTGATCTGAGGAATAGACTATAAAGGCCAACGATTTTAGGCTTTATTCATATAAGGTTCCAGGCATATTGACAAAGACCAACGATGCGACCACGTTCCTTTCCTTACAAATTATGGTGACACTTAGAGTTTATGCCACTGACAGCTTCCATATTGTAATATGGTGTAATGGATGTGTTTGATAATATAGCTAATAAGATAGAGAGAGATTTGGAAACACCCAAACACAGAACCACAAACACACACAATTGTACACGCGTTACTTAAAACATTAGTGTATTTGTCATAATCAGAATCGATATAATTCCTTCAAAACATGCATTATTAGGGCTTAAACATGTATAGCCGTTATCTTCATAAACGGATATTATGACAATTGAGTTTGGTTGAAATGTGTTATGTTGTAATTAAAGCAACTTACCAGTCTTTGCGAATTCCGATTTTGCTGGTATTTCTCAATTATTTCTTTCTCTTTCTCAGTCATTTTACTGATTTCTTTGTTTTTAAATATTTTTAGTCTTCATTGTTGGAGCTTCTAGTGGATTTTGGAAAAATCTTGCCCATTAAATGTTCTTGCGTGAACTGGGCAAGGAGAAAATGCTTTTTGATTGATCTGGAATAAGAACAACTGTGAAAGAGTTGGAAATATGACACATATTTAATTAATATCAAGCAAGGCATATTTATTTCATGCATGTATAAAAAAAATTAAAACTTTGGTAGTTAATGTTTATATTTTCATTAATCACAAAAGTCATTTTACCTTTTGAAATCAGCCCACTCCTGTTCATCCAATTTTGGTATGAGCCAGTCAGGAGAACCGGTTCCATTATCTTAAATATTTACAATGGTGGCCCATTAAATAATGGTTTCCAATCCGTCAAAATATATGCGTTTTTTATATTTCACTGTGGTGTGTCCTGTCTCATCATAAAATACCACAAATTAACCAAAACTAAATACTATGAAACAACGTTATACAATGTAAAGTCTAAATAGAGTAGGGAAACTGGACTACACAAGACCAGAGGTCACTACGAGACATGAGAAAAATGTCACAACATATCTCATGTAAACCTTTAAAAACGTTTACTTGTGTTATTATTCAAGGAGATGGCCCAAGTCGGATGTTAATAATTCTAGAATCAATGAACCCAGACGTTTTGTACCAGCATTAATTTGAGGCTGGTAATGTCTACTCGTACAGAGCACCTGAATTCATTTTTGGGGTCGTGTAATTAATTTGATAGTTTTGCCTGAAGGCGGATTTGTAATTGTCCTTTAACCTTCAGCGGTCTCATGTTGTTTTCAGACAAGTCATTGTATATTCCGCTATATTGATGTCATATTACTGAACAAATGTAAAGTTTGGTGACTATTTGCATTTTCAACTCTGTAGCGATTTTGAAATCAGACAGCACTTAAACACTCATGTCGGCATTTTGCGGATACTTTCTTATAGCATCAGGCTCAATTAAATTACGAAAATCCGCTGAGCTCCACTCTCACTCTTGAAAGATCAACCGGTCTTTCCCAAAAACGTATGTAAGAACCTATTAATCCTAATCTATCAGAATACAAAGTTTCGAGTATCGTGCAAATCGGAGCATTTTTTAATTTTTGGCAGCCATCTTGGAATCAAAATGGCCGCCATAGAAAGTCAACATGTGCTTCATATGGTTCAGCATATCATAATCCACTTATATACTAATTTTCATTAAAATCGATACAGTTTTGGATCTTTAAGATCTTTTTCATTTTCAAAATGATCAAATTCAAATTTTTATGACTAACATACTTTTGCAACATCTTAATCTACCTGAAAACCAAGTTTCCTGCAAATCGGAGCATTTTGAATTTTGGTGGCCATTTTGAATCCAAGATATAGGAATCAACATGTGCGTCAAATGGTGCGGTATAACATACTCCACTTATATACCAATTTTTATTAAAATCCATAAACTTTTGGAATTCGAAGGATTTTTTCATTTTCAAAATGGCCGCCATTTCAAATGTCCACCAATTTTAAAATTGTCAAACTAGCGAGCACTACTTCAGGTCGTGACCTATTTTTGCTTGAAGTTCATATCGATCCAATTCGGGGGGTGGCGGTGGTAAAATGGCTGCCTTTACAAAATGGCGGCTACCGCGTCAATTATTTTTTCCGAAAAATGCTCAGGATAGTCAACTGTATCAGTGTACCAATCTCCATTGAGCGCAGCGGTACGAACAAAAAGACATACACAATTTCTGTCATAGAAGCTTCACAAGGGCTTTTGCAAAAACGCATGAAAGTATAGGTGTAGCGATATGCCACTAAGTACGGCATCCCGAAATCAATGACGTAGAAGCGTACCTCTTCATGGTGGGTATGACGTGGCATCTTCTAAGGGAATGTCATTGGTGTAGCACGCAGAAAAATAGCGGTATGGTCGGAGATGTGACCAGTAGGGACACCTTTACGGCAAGCGACCCCCAGAAGCTCTGGGGTAAATGATCCGAAATCCTGTATTCTGGGAGTTTCCAGGTACTAAAAGTGAATAACTAAAAACCACAATTTTTATACCTGACCAGTTGAAAACAGGCATGTTTTATTTCAATTGACAAAAAACTGGTGCGGTTTTCCGTACCCGCAATTTAAAGTGGTACGGTTCCCGCCGTACAGCTTGCTACGCCAGTGAATGTTCTAATCTATATAGACAACTTCATATTCAAGCTCGAGTTGTTATTAAAAAAATAACCATAATAGTGGTATATGATACCAATCCATTTTATTCAACAAACCCACCTCACAGACTACAGTAATGGAAGCGGGAGTTTTGGCATGCCATAAAACCTGGTTTGACCACCATATCTTTTGAAATTCGTGTACAAGTCAGTACCATCTCCTATAGTTACTATATTTTTGGTTGTTGGTTCTGGAGTTTGCTGGGACCAACCATTTAACTTGCAAGGGGGGGGGGGGCTTGGTTTTTTCCTAGAAAAATATTTTGAAAATGATTTTTGATGAAAAAAATATTTTGGAAGCAGAGGGTAAGAAAAAAAATATTCTAAAGAAGGATTTATGCTATATAAAATAATGCTAATAATGAAAATAATATTCTGTCGCGACGCCTTCAAAAAATAAATATTTTCTGACCAAAACAAAAACCAAGGCCCCCCCCCCCCTTTCAAGTTAAATGGTCCGTCCCTTACAAGGTTTAAAAATTTATCTTCTTTATTATTATCACATAACGATCTATCAAGACTGAAAAAATCACTCAAAAAAGAATTGTCAAAAGGATGCGGACACGGACCCTATCTATGCTGACGATGGGACTAAATCGGATCGAAATGTGGGACTATTAAGAATCGAGAATTTGGACGGAACTGTTTTGATGATACTTGCAATAATATTGCGATTACACGCATTAATTATTGCGATTAAACGAAAAAGTATACCTTAATGGGGTGTGATATGATATAAGGAGGTGCGGTAAAAGGTTTCGCTATATGGAATGAACACCGTGTATAGTACTGAGTATTAAATATATACTGAATATTACTATACAATTATGGCAGCTCAGTTCATGGGAAATTAAGAGGTTATTATATGGCGATTTTCAAATCAAACCCCATATCAACCCTAGACCCCCATATCTACCAGAGGGCCTTTAGGTAGGGGGGTAGATATGGGTCGATGGTTGATATGGGGTGTGATATGAAAATTGCCATATAATAACCTTTTTATGATATAGTTTAGACATTCCGATGTGAGAATTGCAATTATCTCGATTTGTTCATCAGATATGGAAGTGAATAATATAATATGAACTTGAAATGTTTAATAAATCAATAACAATAACTGTTAATATTTTCTTGATTATACATGTAATAAGTGTGCACATGTTTGAATCAGGAACAAGTGCATCAAAATCACAACCACATGTTTCTATAAAGTTTCAGAGATCTGGGTTGAAAACTATAGAAGGAGTTTACACAAAATATATAAAATATATATGTACATTCTTCTGCAAATGACATGAGAAATGACTAAGTTCCCAAGTCTGGAAAATTAGGAAAAAATCCTCCAACAATAAAATAATTGCAGGTTTACAACTTCAATCATGTGCGTTCTTTCTGTGAAGTTTCAGAGATCTGGCATGGGTTGAAAACTGTAGTAGGAGTTCTGAAAAAGTTCCAAATTCTATAATATCAAGTCACAACTTCAATTAATGACGAATCTTTCTGTGAAGTTTCAATGAAAGAATATTTGTCCTCTTCAACTGCAAACCTTGCGTTCTCGTTTAATTCCTTGTTTTAGCAGACGACATAAAAGGAGGAAAATCCCACAATAATATAAGATTGTCCAAAACGGGTCCAGACATGTTAATGTTACACGGAAATAAATTAAATAAAAAAAATATATAGTATATTTCCTACAGGTTGGAAATCCATGTCAGTTCATCGAGGGGTGTGATATGGATTCCTGGGAGTGTGATGTTACATCCATATCACACCCCTTGATATCATTATCACACCCTTTTGTGATATGAGTTGACTGACATTGTCTGTATCACATGCAAAAACAAACATCTTATTTCTAAGTATATTATACCATGTTTTATGGAACACCCAAAACAGATATCGGCAAATGGCCGTGGTCGATATTCCTTTTAAGTGTTCCATAAAGCATGATATCGTATGCCATAATTTTTGTATTACATTTCACTGTACATTTCCCACTTTTATTCTATGTCTTTTTAATATATTGTTGGTTTTTTTTACATTACAAGTATGTATAATTATGCACTTATTGTTGTCGTGTTCATTATCTGATTTTGTCGTTATTTTGCCACAGAAAACAATTTTATAACGGCTAATCAATTTTTTGTATTTCGTTCTTCAGCCGTGCAATATCACTTGTAATCAAATCGTCAATAGTGCAATATCAGAAAATATGGGTTAGTGAGAGAAGCTAAAAATAAGAAATGTAATAAATGTCAGAATCTATATCACAAGCTGTATCAACCCGAGAACCCTATATCATCCCAAGGTTGGTTCGAGGTGTGATATAGTTCGAGATATCGGCATAATAAGTGCATTAAACCATATTTCAACCATACAGTGTTGAGGTTAAGATATGCAATGTAGAATCATGGTGCTATATTGAGACAAGGGTGTGTACTACAGCGTTAGAACAACAACTGTATTATTACATAAATAGTTGATATATGATAGTTATTTTTGTTTTATATGACAACGGCAATTTTGTTTCTTTGACTCGCACACTTTATCACACGCAACTCCTTCTATCATATCACACAACCATTACGGTATACTTTTATGTTTAATCGCAATAATTAATGCGTTTAATCGCAATATTATTGCGTTTAATCGCAATAATTATTAAGTTTTAAACGCACAGTATTGCGTTAAATCGCAATAAGTTTTGCATTTTGCGTTTAATCGCAATAACTTTTGCGTTTAAACGCAAAGTATGAGATTAATCGCAATAAGTTTTGCGTATTGCGTTCCATCTCAACAATTTTGCATTTAAACGCAATTAAAAACATTTTTTCCAACAAAGTGGCCCGAATAAGCTTCCGTGCTTATGGATGATTAAATCAAAGCACAGTTCATTCTTGTTAGGCCCAACTGATCCCACTCATGCAGTTCGTGTCAATTTTAGTTTTTTTTTAGTATTAATATTAATGGTAATATGTTTTTAAAAAGTGTCTCTTAAAAACATATCTCTTATTTATGGCAGTCAAAAGCCTTGATCATAGATTGAGTATAAAAACGGGTTATCAAAGAATTGTCTAAAATATATTTCTCCATATAACACTTAAGTGTTATATTCCGCTTTAAATGACCAGTTAATTCAATTTTGACGCCTGTTATCCTGCATGATTATTTCCAACCAATCAACGATTGACCTGTTGACCTCGTTTGAAATTAAATTTGAGAAGGTTTTAATTATAAACGTTTTAGTCTTTTTTCGGTGGGGTTGGGTGGTGACCTGTTCAAAGTCTCCTTTTGAGATATCATATTTTTTTTGTTTCAATATCAGTAATGTTAAGCTATACCATTGTGTCCTGTTTTTATTGTGAAAGAAAGCGTGAGTTCCTATTTGGAACCCCTATCTTCGGCAGGAAAGCAATATAAACATTTAAGACTTCTGGGCACGTATTCATAAAATTTACATCATAAATTAAGTGCTCCTTTGATTCTCATTTTCCTTGTGATTTCCTTGGTCAAGTTAAGAAAATGTGGTATCTTTAGAACACATCTTAGGTCGCTCCTTATCATTAATCGCGTGATTGACCGATACATTTTTAAGAATTTAACGTAGTATAAGTGAGCAGACGGACGACATTAACAAAAAACAAGAAAAACAAACAAACCGAAAACAAAAAGCAAAAACAATAACAAAAAGCAAAAACAATAACAAAACAAAAATAAAAACAAAAACAAAAATCAAAACTAAACAAAACATTACATAGGAAATTGTTTTTCAATCGTCTTGTATCAGTTGAAGTGCACTTTGGACAGCTACAACTACTTTTTGAGAAACGAGTAGAAATGTATTTAAATTTAAATGTTCCATAAAGAGGATGATTTCCTTTAGTCGGTGGTTTTAAGAATTTATTGACTTGCACACTTTCCGAAGGGCGTCTTTAGAAAGTAATTGAATTTCTAAAGCTACTGGCAGCATTTTTAAAAAGCTGCTGTGTCAAGTTTTTCTGAAAACTTGCTCTAGTTATCCAGAAAAATGGGTCAGCAGGCAGAGAAATAAGTTTTTTTATTAACAGTTATACATGTACCACTGTTGTAATTAGTATTATTAATTAGCATACATACGGCTTATCTGTAGCGATAAATTGTTTCTAAATCTTGTATTTATGATATTGAATGTTTAATAGAAGTCAAGGCCATATCAGAATACATTTAACACATGTAGCCTAATTATACAATAAAGACTAACATAATGGACTGACAGTGGCGTTAAACCGAATTCAAACATTCAAACATAGGAAATCTTAAACATTGGAGTCTACGGAACAAAGCAAATGCAATCGAATGAGATATATGTACAGGATAATATATTAATTTGATAAACTAGATTAGAGTGACTTTATCAAATTTGGACCCAAAAAGAGCATGAAATAGATAAATGATACTGATAGAAAAATTCGGAATAAATTCTTAAAATATAAGAGAAACTAAATAAAATTAGGGAGGTAACTTATTCAGCAATTATTTAAAACAAATGTGTGATCTAGTAATTAACGACTTGTTTAAAGCAATTTAAACATAATAGGTATTAAATTATTTAACTTCTAACGGCATGATATACATGCCATGCTTATTTATATTTATAAGAAAATTTCTAACGTAACATATTTAGAAGACAGCGTGGATATTTAGCACTTACTGGTTGATTCCATTTGATAAAAACATCATTAGTCATTAGTTTTATTTAGGAAACCGAATTGCTCAAAGAGATCAAACATTATGAGACATTGCAAGTCGAGTTTACCTTTTTTCAAACAAGTCTAGTGAAACGTCACAGTTAATTATATAGGCAAATTTAAAATTGAAATGGATGAAAACGGTCTGTCATTTTAATTGGGGTAATCAGAATATTAAATTACACACTTAATGAACATAACGCAGTTTATAACTTATTCAGAAAAATTTATAATTCAACATCGACTAAAATCAGCTCGTTTTAAAACATAAATTCTACTATGACAACCTGCTTTGCTGGTGTAAACAAAGAAGTGTTAAAATTCATATAAATTTAGTTCGCATATGCGAACTAGTCTGAATTATGAGTTTTGCATGATTTAACACACTGCCGTTCAATTATTTTTCTTAAGTGGAACAGCCATCTATAGCGCAAATTTATTTGAAGTTTCACTGTAAATATTATCGTGTTTGTCGCAATCAAAATCAAAATTTATGCGAACCATACTTTATTGTCGTTTTCGCATGCGTGCATTATATTCGTGATTTTTTACCCGTAGCTAATGCTCAGGGCAATATAATATAATATGCAAGAATATAAGGCATGGTTTATTTTATGGAGTGGAGTGATGGGGTGGAGTGTTAGAGTGGAGTCATGGAGTGAAGTTACTCTTTTCATAAATTGTATAGATTGTACAATGTAGTGGAGATAAATGATTTTTCATAACAGACAACTACTACATAGCGATACTGGATCCGTCGATGTTTGTGCAACACGACTAGTAATACCCATATTTATTATCACCATAAGCTCAGGTTATAAAAATATATTTTAAAGTATACTCCAAACTATAAACACTTAAATGTAAGATACTGGCGTGTTGCATTTATTTATTTGTATTTAGGCAATAGAAATACAAGGTCCATGCACAATCAGTTTGTATAGTAGAATGATACTTGTCAAACAAACTTAAAAATTGCTATATATGAATTGAACAGACTCCAATCGCTTCAAATGAAAATAATTTAAGAAAGGTTCAAGGTCTCCCGGGCAGTGAAATAGTTGTCTTTACTTTTCACGCAATGCTCGTTGAAATGAAAATAAACATTAGCAATTGGACTGTTGAGTGATGTAAAATATTGGAACAGACTAATTGCTGGCTTTCTTGATCTTTTATGACTTTTCAAAAGTTTTATTGGCTAAATGTCAGCTATTTGAAATATTTTATATCAGAATTAAAAACAAATTTGGACATTTTATAAACAAATTATAGTGCTGGACATAAAATATCAACAGTTCATCTTATTTCGAGATATAGTAATAAATTCCATAATGAATTGAATTTGTAAATAAACAATATAACATAATTCAAAACTAACGTTGGGTATGTTACGAAACATTATTTATCTCCACTACAATACGCAATCTATACAAATTAAAATTCTAAATAAAAAACTCTAAAACTCCACCCCAAAACTCCATGGCTCCGCTCCATGACTCCACTCCATAAAATAAACCATGCCAGAATATAATGCCAACCCATGTTAAAACAACAATAAAGTATGGCATCCATAAAGCTCTAAATTAGCTGTTAACACATATTTTTATAGTTACAGTATCATTAAAGAGTTCTTTTCTCTAGACTTGTTTCATATTTCAAATGTCTTTACTAACTGCAGAAGATGACTTGAGGCAACGCCGAGGGCCATAATTACATACTGAAGGTAATAATCAGTCCATTATGAAAATTTCTTCATACATTTACTAACATTTATTAGATTGTTTGTTTGTTTGAATTGTGTTTTATGCAACTTTTTGAACTATATCAGTGGACTATATGCAGTTTCATTGGGAGGAAGCCGGAGTGCCCGGAGAAAACGGGAGACCTGCGGTAGGAAAATTGGCAATCCTTCTCAGTTAAGATTGGAGTCAACACATCCGACCCTCTAAGGAGACTCGATACCGCAACATCAGTGTTGCATTGACAGCCAGCACGTAATTAATAGTAATCTAACGACCTTAGCCAATTAGAAGAAGAAACAAATATATCTGAAAAGAGAACCGATCAATATTGTCATATTGTGTTTGTCTTTGTTGTTCACTTTTGTATTTTTGTTATTATGTCAATGAATATTTATATGCTCGTCTATGACGGACGTAGGGGCCTCGGTGGCCGAGTGGTTAATGTAGTTCGTCTACTATTGATCACGTGGTCTGTCAACACTGAGATTGCGGTTTCGAGTCTCACTGCGGGCAGTGACAAGGATTGCCAGTTTTCCTACCGAAGGTCCGGGGTTTTCTCCGAGTACTCCGGCTTCCTCCCCCAATAAAAACTGGGCGCCATGATATAGCTGAAAAATTGCTGAAAGTGGCGTTAAACACATTCAAACAAACAAACAAACACAAATGACGGACGTATTATAGTATAAGAAAACTTCCGTCCGTCTGTCTGTACGTCCCTGGTCCCGACTTGTCTGGTTTTGTTCATTTTAGAGTTATGAGACTATATTGGTGAAAAAGATATTTTTATAGTTTAGTTAGTGGACTCGAAATAGCTTCCATTAGTGTTCTTAATTTATGGCATAATTGATATTGATAGACTTTATTATGTCTCCTTAGTGCAGATAGAATTATGCATCCATGAAATGTATGGCGTTTGTCCTTATCTTCAGACGGGAGTATCATGCGCTCATGGCGCAGCTGTTTATTAGAAAAATCATGTAAAATTTATAAGAAAGACACAAGAAATAAAAGTTTAGAAACTAACGTTGGAAATTTGCACAAAGTAGAGAACTTTTCAACATTTCATTTTCTTTCTTCAATTCATAATGAATTTGCAAAAGTCTTTAAAAACCAAGAAAACCCATAAATGTATAATGGACAGGGAAAGGCAATAACGGATTTGCATTACAATAATACATGTGCAGTAGTCATCTATAATCCAGCATAATACATATCATTTGATGATATTAATTAGTCCGTTTAGTAAAATGAAAGTAATAACAAAATACCGAACTCCGATGAAACTGTCAAAAACCAGAGGCTCTTAAGAGACTGTTTCGCTCACCTGATTTTATTGGCAATGAAGATGGCATTTCCCTGATAAAGTCCTGTAATTTTCAATAAACTTTAAAGAGGACCATCCAAACAATATTGCTAGTAAGTTTTGTTTCCATTGGTTAACCGGTTTCAGAGAAGATTTTTTGTTTAATTTCCCATTGGGTCCAATGTTAATCTATGTCCTGCTGTGGCGGCCATTTTGATTTTCCTATTGATATAAAAACATAAACTTCATAGAGGACCATCCAAAACAATATTGCTAGTAAGTCTTGTTTCCATTAGTGAACCGGTTCAGAGAAGAAGCCTTTTTAAACTTTTTCCCATAGGGTCCTATGTTAAACTAAGTTCTGCGGTGGCGGCCATTTTGAATTCCAATTGGCATAAAAAACAAACTTTAAAGAGGACCATCCAAACAATATTGCTAGAAGGTTTTGTTTCCATTGGTTAACCGGTTTCAGAGAAGAAGCCATTTAAAACTTTTTCCCATAGGGTCCTATGTTTAATCAAGTCCTGCGGTAGCGGCAATTTTGATTTTCCCGATTGGCATAAACACATAAACTTAATAGAGGACCATTCAAACAATATTTCTAGTAAGTTTTGTTTCCATTGGTTAACCGGTTTCAGAGAAGAAGCCTTTTAAAAACTTTCCTCATAGGGTCCTATGTAAACTAAGTCCTGCGGTGTTGGCCATTTTGATTTTCCGATTGGCATAAAAACATTTTAGATGACTATCCAAACAATATTGAATTGGTAGTAAGTTTTGTTTCGATTGGTCAACTGGTTTGAGAGAAGAAGCCGTTTTTAACTGCTTTCCCATTGGGTCCTATGTTAAACTAAGTCCTGCGGTGGCATCCATTTTGAATTTCTGATTGGAATAAAAAACATAAACTTTATAGAGGACCATCCCAACAATATTGCTAGTACGTTTTGCTTGCATTGGTTAACAGGTTTCAGAGAAGAAGCCTTTAAAAACTTTTTCCAATAGGGTCCTATGTTAAACTATGTCCTGCGGTGGCTGCCATTTTGATTTTAGAATTGGCATAAAAAACATAAACCTTAAAGAAGACCATCCAAACTATGTCGCTAGTAAGTTTGTTTCCATTGGTTAACCGGTTTAAGAGAAGAAGCCTTTTCAAAAAATTTTCCATAGGGTCCTATGTTAAACTAAGTCCTGCGGAGGCTGCCATTTTAAATTTCCAATTGGCATAGAAAACATAAACTTTATAGAGGACCATTCAGACAATATAGCTTGTAAGTTTTGTCTCCATTGGTTAACCGGTTTCAGAGAAGAAGCCTTTGAAAACTTTTTAACATAGGGTCGTATGTTAAACCAAGTCCTGCGGGGGGGGGGGGGGGGCATTTTGAATTTCCGATTGGCATAGAAAAAAAAACTTTATATAGAGGAGCATCCAAACAATATTGGTAGTAAGTTTTGTTTCCATTAGTGAACCGGTTCAGAGAAGAAGCCTTTTTAAACTTTTTCCCATAGGGTCCTATGTTAAACTAAGTTCTGCGGTGGCGGCCATTTTGAATTCCAATTGGCATAAAAAACAAACTTTAAAGAGGACCATCCAAACAATATTGCTAGAAGGTTTTGTTTCCATTGGTTAACCGGTTTCAGAGAAGAAGCCATTTAAAACTTTTTCCCATAGGGTCCTATGTTTAATCAAGTCCTGCGGTAGCGGCAATTTTGATTTTCCGATTGGCATAAACACATAAACTTAATAGAGGACCATTCAAACAATATTTCTAGTAAGTTTTGTTTCCATTGGTTAACCGGTTTCAGAGAAGTAGCCTTTTAAAAACTTTCCTCATAGGGTCCTATGTTAAACTAAGTCCTGCGGTGTTGGCCATTTTGATTTTCCGATTGGCATAAAAACATTTTAGATGACTATCCAAACAATATTGAATTGGTAGTAAGTTTTGTTTCGATTGGTCAACTGGTTTGAGAGAAGAAGCCGTTTTTAACTGCTTTCCCATTGGGTCCTATGTTAAACTAAGTCCTGCGGTGGCATCCATTTTGAATTTCTGATTGGAATAAAAAACATAAACTTTATAGAGGACCATCCCAACAATATTGCTAGTACGTTTTGCTTGCATTGGTTAACAGGTTTCAGAGAAGAAGCCTTTAAAAACTTTTTCCAATAGGGTCCTATGTTAAACTATGTCCTGCGGTGGCTGCCATTTTGATTTTAGAATTGGCATAAAAAACATAAACCTTAAAGAAGACCATCCAAACTATGTTGCTAGTAAGTTTGTTTCCATTGGTTAACCGGTTTAAGAGAAGAAGCCTTTTCAAAAATTTTTCCATAGGGTCCTATGTTAAACTAAGTCCTGCGGAGGCTGCCATTTTAAATTTCCAATTGGCATAGAAAACATAAACTTTATAGAGGACCATTCAGACAATATAGCTTGTAAGTTTTGTCTCCATTGGTTAACCGGTTTCAGAGAAGAAGCCTTTGAAAACTTTTTAACATAGGGTCCTATGTTAAACCAAGTCCTGCGGGGGGGGGGGGGGGGGGGCATTTTGAATTTCCGATTGGCATAGAAAAAAAAACTTTATATAGAGGAGCATCCAAACAATATTGGTAGTAAGTATTGTTTTGATGGGTTAACCGGCTTCAGAGAAGAAGCCTTTTTAATCTTTATTCCCATAGGGTCCTATGTTAAACTAAGTCCTGACAGCTGCCATGTCAGTTTTCCAATCCAAATAAAAAACACAAACTTTGTAAATGTCCATCCAATGAACATTATGGCCAAGTTGGTTTCAATTGGCCAAGTGGTTTCAGAGAGGAGGATTAAAATGTAAAAAAGTTTACAGACGCCGACGCTGACGACGACGACGGACGCAAAGTGATGACAATTGCTCACTGATCCTTTGGGTCAGGTGAGCTAAAAAGACAATCCACAAACCAAAGTCCGAGAAACCGGGAAACTCCGGAACCAACAACCAAAAATATAGTAACTAGTACTGCAATGGTCCTGACTTGGTTCATGCATTTCAAAAGAAATGGTGGGTTAAACCAGGTTTTATGGCATGCCAAACCTCCCGCTTCCATTACTGTAGAATGTGAGTTGGCTATAGTTGATTAAAATGGATTGGTATCATATACCACTAGTCACTAATAGGTGTATCCAACAATCATCGTGGCACATTCACTGTACACTGAATTCAAAAATTGGGAAACCTATCTGCAACCATATTTTCAAACGAGATATTTTTCTACAAGGAAGTGATATCTAAAGTAAAACTTATTGAAGGCGCGGACGATTCGATAACCGAGATGTTTTCAATTTTATATTTGTGACTTGATATATTTTACTCTCGTTATGTAATGTTGCATATTTTAGTCTCAGCTGTCTTTATTATGACTCCGATTTCCAACGCAAATAATTGCCAGTGCTATTTTTGTCAGGGGCCTCGGTGGCTGAGTGGTTAAGGTAGTTCGTCTCCTATTGATCACGTGGTCTGTTATCACTGAGATTGCGGGTTCGATTCTCACTGCAGGCAGGGTGTACTCGACTCCAATCTTAATTGACAAGGATTGCCAGTTTTCCTACCGCAGGTCGGGGGTTTTCTCCGGGTACTCCGGCTTCCTCCCCCCCAAAAAAAAAAAAAAAATTGCTGAAAGTGGCGTTCAACACCATCAAACAAACAAACAAATATTCTGTGTCATTTAAATGGGGTTTAAGCTACTGTCAACAACTTTTTTGTTATATCATGGCGTCCACTTGTTTTCGAGTACCTGTTAAGAACCTCCGATCTTAGGAAACATAACTGGCAATCTTTGTCAGTTATTAGGTATCGATCTAACAATTATTTTGTATTGATTATGTTACAAATTACAGTTGTATAGTACAACGGTGAATCTGTTTTCATTGGACCATTATAGAGCACAGTATCGTTAATTTCAGAGCGCTGAAGTCTCATGCGACAATTCTTCGTATTTCAGTAGATGTTTTAATGGTGTTTTTACTTTTTTCTTATTAAGTAACAATACATAGGATTGCAAATAATGTAATAAACACGTTTACAATTTCCCAGAATATTGGACAGTCATTTCCAGCAAATATATATATATACAAAATTATAAAACACGTGACGGTTCTCATCGTTCGACGCATAAAGTTTCCAATCGTCCCTAAATGATAGATAGGATAATTCTTTGAGTTAGGGGCTTGAAAGAGGTGGGAGGCCAGTCAGGTCTAATTTGGAAATCCTGACCGCGGACCTTAGTGGGTATACAGTGTTTGGAGAGCGCACGAAAAAGTGTAGCCCTTCCACTATACCAATTAATTAAAAACATAGTACGCTGAAATACTGCTCACTGGAAGTTTACCATGATTCACTTTAAAATCAACCAATCAATCAATCAAGCAAGCAAATCGTATCTATACTACCGTGTTTGAAGGCTAGATCTTTGAGACCTATCTCCAATAAACTAGCAACGTTAAGATTTTGACTTTATATCTAAAACGTAGCATAATATGGCACTGTCTTAACATTTTATTAGTTTCTAGTTTCTTTCGTTTTCATAATATAAATACAAAAATGACCTGGGATTCCTCAAGTTTAGTATATCGTGTGTAATGGAGATAACCGTTCGGGTAGTTTGCTTCCGCAAATAGTCTTGTTAAGACAACCAATTTCTAAATATAATTATAATTATAGATTATTACATGGCATTTTCCATATCGGCCCTGATATCAGCCCGAGACTCCCATATCAAGCTCGAGAGCTTGCACGAGGACTGATACGGGTCGAGGGCTGATACCAGGGTCGATATGGAAAATGACATGCTATAATCTGTTTATGACATATTTGATAACCACTATTCAACCTTTTATCCGAAAATAAAGCAGATGCAACAGATTAATATTTAAATAAAACTTAATAAAACACAAAAACATATACAAAACTTTAATTAGTTCAATATCATAGGTTTAGAAGAAAGCAAGTATTTATCATAGATGTGTCATTCAGTAAAAACTCATTGCTTTTTTTCGTTTAGTATTTTCATTTTTCATACTATCAACAAATGTAGAAGTTTTTTCTGAAGTGACAGCAACAAACTTGTCATCCGTAATTTTGTTAGTTGAAGTTATCATCCGTCATTTTGTTAGTTAAAGTTCGTCTGCTATGTTGACATAAGAGCGGAAGTGCAAAATTAAAGCGGAAGCTAAAAGCAGATATCAGCCACCGGGGCTAATATCGATATAAGACCCGAGGGCTGATATCGGTCCTTCACTTCCGGTTATATCAAATATGCAAAAATGTTCATATTACTACCAAATATGTGATAAATGATAGTACAGCTTCCTTACAGTGTCGTAATTAGCAATGTTATAATGCATGATTTTCATGCTCAGTTTTTACGCTCATGTACCGCGGAGGTTAAATTAAGTCGTAAAGTTACGCTGAATATCGGAAGGAAAAAAAGAAACACATACTAGCACGTAACACTATATTAAAGGGAATGTAAGGGCTAAAAAATTTTTTTGATATGTTAATTGTACACTTTTACTTATGTGAAAAATGATCCATCTAAATAAATATCTCATCAGATATTAATTACACAGCTGTTTTTCTAATCAAATTATTGCACTATGGAGAGACTAATTATCATATCTAGCGGAAGTAGAGATATGACGTATGATAGTCAATTCCTGTTGATGCAGCTGTTAATCTTATACACACTCAATAGTAAACATGCCTGAGTGCCAAGCAAAATTTTGTACAGTTGTAAGAGGTCAAGGGATTTCACATCCCAGACCCCACAAAGGAATATGAAAGATGTGTCAGATGGTTACATAATCTTGGAAATGCTAAATTGGACATTAAAACTTTTGAACATTCCTTTAACATGATAGTTCGTGAGAAACATTTTGCGCCCAGTTGTTTCAAGGAAGATATGCAAGTAAATATCATGATATATGTATTTTTTATATTTTTTACAAATCAAATGTATTGAGTAATATTAAAGCATAGTCATACTTTTTGGAATATAACTTGATCTAATTAAAAAAGATCATAAATACTTGTATTATCTTTAACATTTCATAGGTAAATACACTACAATTAACAGCTTGACCCATTTCTGATCTCTCCAAAGATTAATTATATCACATAATGAATTAGATAACAGTTCCAGCTGGACAGGCATTACTTAGATCTACCTTTTCTACCATCAAGTAATCTATTTAAGTAGCATAGAATTGATTAGCTGTTGATAATGCCAATGATACAGGAATTGACTATCATACGTCATAAACAGCTGTGCCTGCTGGGAAATCTCTGATAAGGGAGATAAATATATTTACAATATGTCTGCCTCCAGGAAAGTGCAATTAAGATATAATAATCACTGATTAAATGATAATTAGATTTAGTATGAATAAATGGATTGCAGATGTGTATATTTATAGATTCAATCTTTTATATGCCAAAAAATAATTTTTGACCTTGCGTTCCCTTTAATGATCATATTTTTTTAAACCAGCTGAAACTGCAATTCAATAAAAAATTATCTGGGCCCATGTCAACGAAGCTAACTTATGAATAGTATATACGTCTTAGGATGGTCCTTAGATAATCCTTGGAAGGACTATCCTAAGATAGCTTCGTTGAACGCCCTAAGTCAGTACTAAGATATGTCCTAAGATCATTTTAAGTATTGTCCTAAGTCGTATATTAGGCCATTCCGCGCGAAACTATAGGCAATATCACGTCACAATAGAAATTTTGTAATTTCGAACGAAAATCCAGAATAGAGAGCAGCGAAACTATCAAAGAAAATAAGAACAGAAGGAAGTCATCTTGAAGTATTTTTATGTCAACTGTTCTGTCGAGCGCCGTAGACTGTGTCAAATGTTTTTTCTAACGTCGTTTCAAACGACATGTCAAGCGCCGAAGGCTTTGTCCTATATATCCTGTCTAGCGCCGAAAGGCTGTGTCCTATGTCCTTTCTAGCGCTGAAGGCTGTGTCCTATATGTCATGTCTAGCGGCGTAGGCTGTGTCCTATATGTCCTGTCTAGCGCCGCCGGATGTATCTCTGTTAGAGCTTAAAAAAAGGTTCAGTTTTAGTTTATAAATCTTAACAGATATCCTGTTTAAAAACGTAGACTTTGCCAATCATAATGACTAATATCGTAGCCAGTGTCAATCGTCTAGTCTACAAGGTAGGCTGTATCATACGTTCTATCTACCACCTCAAGTCTTATCAAACTTATATATTAAACGTCCTGTCTTAGCATCGCCTTATAATGTATCAAACGTCCTATCTAGCGCTGTAAGGTGAGTTATACATCCTACCTAGCACCGTAGGCTGTGTTAAGCGTTGAAAAACTTCTGTTTAGCTCTGTAGTTTGCGTTAAACCTCCTGTTTGGCGCCGTAAGATGTGCAAAACGCAAATTCAGATCTTTAACACGGCCTGTACTGCGCTTAGTAGGACATTTGTTAAACATCTTATTTAGCACAGTAAGTTGTGTTAAAAATTCCACCTAGCCTCGACCTGTGTTAAACGTGCAGCATAGTGCCAAACGTCCTGTCAAGGGTTGTAGGACATATAAACATGCAAAATAGCATATTGACTTTAAAATTGGAAAAACTTGTGGAGTTTTGTTTTGTTTGTGGAGAATTACTTTCCTCAACTGATTTTCAAAACTGACGTCACAATCAAAACTGACACGTTTGTTGAACGAGACACGTTTGTTAGTCTTACATTATTTATATTGAACTTGCACATTTTTATGGATCATTAAGAAAAATTTGGAGGAATTAAATGCTTGTGAAAAAGTCGTTTTCACCAATATTTTACATCAACGTTTTTTGTTAACAATGACCATCTTGTGTAATTAATTTCCGTATCAAAGACCCATTATTAATTACGTGTGTCATTGTGTTAGGCGGGTGTGTTCCCGAACGCCTACTGGATAAAAACAACACCTCATTAAATAGGGGGATTGAGGGGCCTATCAAGGGGAATGCCATAATTAGTTTATCCGTATTTACCTTGAAAATCATAAAAAAAAGTATAGTAGACATTGAGAAGCTGAATTGACAAGAAAAATTTCAAAATAAAATATAAAAAAGAATGGATGGTTTCAAATTAATTAAAATTAGATTAAAAACTTGACTAAAAAGTTACAAAAATATACATAATTTGTCAATAAAAAAACTTTTAAAATATAAAAAAAGAATAATTGGTTTCAAATTAATAAAAATTAAATTAAAAACTTGACTAAAAAGTTACAAAAATATACATTATTTGTCAATAAAATAAACTTGTCTTCATAATGTCCCAAGCCAATTTATTAAGCTTCAAATAAGCTTTAGAAGAGATTGATATGCTGAGTTTGTACCATTACCAATTAATATTGTTCACATGTCAAACCTTTGAACATTGCAAGCTAAGAAATAGTATAAAAATGGGTGAAAAGTCAATACCCCTCATTCTACGCCAATATGGCCAATGCTCAGCTGAATGTGAAATTCATCACCAACAGACGTGGAGGCCAAAATATTAGCCTCGATGGCTTCATATACTGAGTCAACCGTAGGAACCCGACAAGGTCTTCTTGAGAGGCGTCGTACCTGGATGTTCAGCACCAATGTCTACAGAGAACAATACACCAACTGGTTTTGGTAGACAACACACATATGCACCAAACCACACAGAAGTAGTTGCTAAGCAGATAGTGAACGCTGTTACCAAACGCTGCTTAGAAGAATTCCGACCGATACCGACTATTTATGCAGAAGAAGTTAACAAATTACGTGACGACGAATGACTTACGCCGACAGCATCACGCCATCAGAGCTCCTCCATCTCGAATAAGTGACAAACTGACTCTGTGTTTTGTTTAGTGTTGTTTTTTTTTGTTACTTAATTATTATTATTACATTATTAGATTATAGTGCTATATCATGAAATAGATGTAACGAATTTAATTTAATTTAAAAAAAATGTTTGATTATAGTATTTTCTTTAGTTTGACTTTGTTTTCAACCTTACATTTGTCTGCTACAATATTCCAACTATAAAAAAATAGGTGACACTAATTTAAACACCCCTTAGAAGGCCCCTTAATCCCATACATTAATTAGATGTTTTTTTTAAATCCAGTAGCCGTTCGGGGAATAAACAATTAGACGCAGGTGTTTAAGCCATCGTCAAAAGTTTTGTTACTTAGAAAGACGAATTACTCTAAATTAAAATTCGTTTTCTGCTGTATTACTCCCAATCTCCACGCAAAGGATTCTGGGTATCCTACGTCAACCACAATCACCTCTGCCATGCCATTGGTTGACATTGTGAGAGATATCTCTCATGGATGATAAGTTTCGCGTACAAACGCAGTAATTTCTATAAATAACTGTATCAAAAGTGTATACAAAGACTGTATAGAAATAAATAAGATCTCGTGAATTTTTTTTACAAACATCGTTCTATGTTTACAAACGTCACGAGCAGACAACAAATGTAGTCCCGCAGTAAATGGAGGATGACGTGTGGCAGAGGTTATATCTGGGAACCAGTTATGTTCTCTGTGCCGGAGAGTGTATTACTCCCTGCCAAGATATCCCTTAATCAGACTACTTGTTAACCATAAAGCTCAAAGCCAGGGACCGTGTACGAAACGATCCTAAAATATGTCTTACGACATGTATTAGGACATAATTTAAGAACGACTTAAGACAGTCTTAGACCTCACACCGAACGAATCCTATATTCATCATTATAAAGATGTCATTACTCTGTCGTTTGTATTTTCTAAAAATGAAAAGAATTTATACATGTGTGATTAATTTTAGACAATATGGACTGCGATCTAAGAATGCAATATATGTAATAAACATGTATCAATTAATATATAATTAATGTATTTGAAATAAATTGGTATAAATTAAAAACGTAAGATGTATTTCAGTGTGATTTACTTTGGCGCGAATTTAGAATTGATTAAAAAGTAGTTTGACTGTAATTTATTTCCTTGTTTTGGGTCCTAGGTTGATTTCGTACTACAATCGTACTATTTATATATGAATAAGATTGACTGAAAATGAGTTCATTATGGAAACGGAGCTTCAGATTTTGTTAGAACAGGTTGAAAAGTTAAAATGAAAACTAATCTTGAGTCAATCTTAGGACACCTAATAAATGTTAGAATAAAGATAAGGACTTGTCCTAAATTGCGACATTTTAAGATGGTCAAAAAATCGTAGCCTTAAGACATCTTTGATGATAATGGCCCATTTGCGGAAACATTGAAATCGATTCGGAAATAGCATTAACGATATTGAAACAGCATGTTTTATTTAGAAATACATTAAAGAGTTTAAGTTTTGAAAGAAACGTCATATTTGGATGAGTATTTATCCTCGATCCCTACTTCCAACACCCTCAACCCATTGTACAAATAGACAAACCTACAAATCTACTATCTCCATCGTAGATTGCCACAAAAATAATCAAATACCAGTATTTTAGTGTCAACTGTGCAATTTGCTTACGTCGTATAACATTCACATTAAATGTAATTTATAAAGTTGATGGTCTTCCTTGCCTCATCAATATAAGTAATAAACGCTATGGTCCAGATGTTAACACATTCACGGAAGACATTTTAATTAAAGGACTGTAATTATTCTAATGATAAACTAGATATTTTATTAGCATGGTATGTCATTTATGTTTCGGGGTTTTGAAGAATATTTGTTTGCGCAAAATGGCAATTTTGATATTATTGTTGTGTGCAACACTAATTGATAACGGAAATTATGAACGCATGCGCAAACCGATGTCCGATGACACCGGCTATTTTATGGGAGGAACTAATTTCCTAGCATTTCCAGCATTTGCATCTGAACATTACAATAGAACTGGAAGCTGTTACTATTCGCTTTACGGTAAGATAATTTTTGTACGTATAATGTAAAAGAAATTTAAACGCTTATTTTTGTTTTTTTTAATAACTTTTTTGTTCATGTGTTAATTAAATCATAAAAAGCACAAAGTAATGGCAAGCAGTTGTGAAATTTATTAATTTCGTTAATACAGTTATGAATATTAATAAAGAATTAATAAATATATTAAATGAACAATACATGGAAGTAAATGGTTTATTTGTAGACGTTGGAATAAAGATCAATTCCTCAAAAATACAGTTAAAGAGTAAATATTTCTAATTAAGTTATATTATAAGATTATAAATATTTTTCGATAAGCAATAAATATTAACAGATGGTCTTAAATATAATAAATATGACTTATAATTATTAATAGTTATGCTAGAATTATATATTAATGAATAGAGAAGATTCTACATCAGCGTGGCATGTTTTTTTTTCCAAAAACTGTACCCCCATTCTATTTGTCTCTTTAACTAGTCAGAAATGCGATAAGATGTTACGGCATTCGTCACCCATCAGTTTATACCTGTATTTATAAATAATTGATTATCATTTGGCATTTTACGTTCTGTGATACGCTGGAAATAATGAGACGACACATTAAACTTTAAGTTAAATATAACTGAAATAGCTGATTTAGATTAAATTTGTTAACAGTAATTCTGGAAGCCAGTTTTTTTATAAATATTGATAAATTTGTGGTTTTACCGTTAATTTATTCGTTTAATAATGTTAATATGTTTGTCTTATATTAAAAAAAACGATTTGTACTGTAAACAATAATAAATTATTTATAAGCTAATGGAAAATGAATAAATTCTGCCGTCAATTGCATTTTTGTGTGTGTTAACTTTATCCATTCATTCCATATTCTAATTAAGTGCGTTTCTAAAATATAAAAAATGTCAAACAAACGTTGAGATACCAAATAAATTAATTTGTAATTAATTAATTAATTAAAATAAATAAATAAATAAATAAATAAATAAATAAATAAATAAATAAATAAATAAATAAATAAATAAATAAATAAATAAATAAATAAATAAATAGTTATAAATAAATAAATAACTAAATAAATAAATAAATAAATAAATAAATAAATTTAAAAATTATAAATAATTTTTATTTAAACATTATTCCGCTGGGTGTTGAATTTATCTATTTATTAATAGATATATAGTTATATATACCCACTATCTATATATATCTATAATGTTCATATGATTGTCATTATTTATCTATTTCTCAATGGTATACAATTGGCAACGATGTGATACGAAGAGATATGGAAAATTTATTAATAGATATATAGTTATATATACCCACTATCTATATATATCTATAATGTTCATATGATTGTCATTATTTATCTATTTCTCAATGGTATACAATTGGCAACGATGTGATACGAAGAGATATGGAAAATACATTGTGACGTCAGTCCCTGACATAAAATGCATTTTGATGTCACTTCCAGGGAGGACAAGAACTTTCCTGACGAGCATCAGCCTACTAAAAATTTCAAATGTGAACAATGTCGTTTATTATGTTATTTTGAATTTGAAAAAAAATGTTTTCATTCTATGCGAGTTCTCTTGTTAATCTTACGCATCGTTATACTGTTGTACTGTTATAGCCTGAAATTTCATCCGTGTTTAAACAATACCCCTTTTCCGCACGACAAAGTTAGCCACGCAAATTAAATTTTTCATCATAAGAGAAGGTTTCACCAATCCTGAGAATTGTATATCCCTTGATAATCTCTCGTTATTTCATTTCAACAAACTAATAAACTCGCCATTTGCTCGTTTAATATTTTGTTGAAATTAAATAACTCGAGATAATATAAAGCAATAAACAATTCTTACGATTTTGTAAAACCCTATAATATAAAGAGTCTTAGATATATAAGCAAAAGTTACTCAAACGTTTTAACTTAAAAGTACAGATTGCAGATTTCTTCACTTGTTTAAGAATAAAAATGGTTATTCAACATCTAGCCGAGTCTTAAAAGCGTTTATAATGTTTATTTTATGTTGCCAATATATAATTGTTTTAATAAATCGTAATAGTTTTTTGCTTGCAATATATTACATTGTTTTAACGTAAAGACAAATAGATTTATCTGTTTAATGTAGAAATGTTTAGCATTATCTTTAAATGGATTAGAACAAATATAAAATAAAAAAGGGAGCTTTTAACCGACTATGAAAGAAACTAACGAATATAAAGAATATAAAATGGTTTTTTAATTGTTGTAAATTAAATATACAAAGCGACATTGTTCCACTAAAATGTATTATGAACCACGAGATCTAACTAGTCTAATTAGATTGCATAATCAAGCAAGATACTGACAATTGTAAGCAAATATAAAGTGGTTCTATATATTTTATGGAAAATTTACTCAGTTAATAGTATCGATTGCAATAAAAGGAAAGAAAAAAACTTTGAAAAAAAAACAAAACAAAAAGCTCTTATCATACATTAAGATGACGTAAGCTTTTAAAAAAATTACGAATTATATAAACAAAATGCAAAAATGGGTCTGTGGGTCAGACTGGATTGTGGATTAAAAGTAAATATATTCATTAAATTATATATATTAAAACTACATACTTCTTACCTTGATAGTCCAACATAATGCAGCCCGTTTCAGTGTGATGTTTTCCTGCATAAAGCGGTCAACAAAAGATTTCATTGAGACATTCGTTATATAATGTTTCAGAGAATGTCAGATCCACAAAAAATACATTTCATGTGGTTACTTTCTATACTATGTGCATATCCAAATCTTTTAAAATCACATACAAAATATGTAATGTGTAATCCATCATTAAAAGTTTACGGCGCCTTTTGCAGTTTGAAACGATTGGACTATTACAAATGTGACGTCAAAATTTGGAATAAGTTTTAATTTAAAAACTCTTATGTAGGTCAGAAAGCTGCAAAAATGTCCGCCGTGCATGGAGAATGAAGGTTATTAAACATGTTAAACGATTCAAGAGCAGAGATGGGTAAGTTAATGTTTTAACTTTCATTTGAATTAATAGAAATTGCTTTGTTTTTCATATTTCTTGACTTATTTTGTAAAAAAGTATCCAAAGTAAAAAGTAATTAATGGATGGATTTTTACTAATAAGGTTTTTTAAGCGGTTAAGGAGGGTAGCGGATGACCGTAAAAGTACTTGCATTGTTTTATGATTGATACAACATAGCAACAAAGTGTAAATATTTATTGTGCAGCAAATCGTTGCGTAATTTTAGCGGACTCTCCAAGAGCGCGGAACGTCCGAAGATCGGGTCAGCTATATCATGGCGTCCAGTTTTTATTGGCGGAGGAAGCCGGAGTACCCGGAGAAAACCCCCGACCTTTGGTAGGAAACTGGCAATTCTTGTCAATTAAGATTGGAGTTGAGTGCACCCGGCCCGCAGTGAGACTCGAACCCACAATCTCAGTGTTGACAGACCACTCGGCCGACGAGGCCCCATCGTGTTTGTATAGTATAAATCAGATACATATATGTATGAACAAAACAACATCTTGTATTTTTATAATATATAGGAAGATATTGTACTTAAAACCTGCTTTGGCCCGACACCTGCGGCTTCTCGTCTAATACGGATTTTCAGTACAATGTCGTCTAGTACAATATCTTCCCGTATTGGACGCTGTACTGTATTATAATTATTATTATTATGTATTATTATTCTGCGTAATGAACGAAACAAAATACAACAAAACAAACACAAAATTAAAAAAACTTAAATGAAGATATGTCTGCTGTCATCACTTTGCGTCCATCATCGCCGTCAAGCGTAGTCGGCGTCTATAAAATTGTTTATATTTCAATCTTCTTCTCTGCAGCCACTGAGCCGATTGAAACCAAACTTGGCCACAATGTATATTGGAGGGACCTTTATAAAGTTTATGATTAAACAGTGTTTAACGTCACTTTTAGCAAATTTTAGATATATCGTGGCATCCAATATTTATTGGGGAGGAAGCCGGTACCGGGAGAAAACCCCCGACCTTCGTTAGAAAACTGGCTTCAGGTAATGAGGAAATAGTATTTTGTTTGTACTACGTTTTGTTTTGAGTTGCCGCATTTATTCATTGATTGGGGTGGGGTGGGGTGGGGTGGGAGGCCTGATAACTTTACTTTATGAAAATTATTTTCGCACGTCAGTAAATTATTCAGGATAATCATTGACAGTTTCTGAGCATCCTAAAAATATAGAAGACTGAACAAAATTATATATTATTCCTATTTTTGGAAACAAAGTTTTCGTCATGACACCTTATTGGACAAATGTACTCTCAAATATGTAGTTTAATACAATTTTGGGACATCTATCATTCTTGTCTAAAGGCCATCTTAGGACACCTAGCTAGTTATCCAGAATTTAGGATACAAATTTAGAGATGTCCTAACAGTCCTAACTAAGGACGTTTTTGTTGACATGTCATAGGACTAAGATGTGTCCTCAGGACCACCCTAAGACAGATTATAGTCCTTACTTAGGTTTGTTGACATGGCCCCAGATGACTGTAAAAATCTATTGGAAATCTGTAAATTTACATGAAGATGCTAATGTAGTTCACTCAGTTCACTGTCTATGCTATAATTGCTTTCAATGGTAGAGATTTAGGGATCAAAGCAGTGAGTGTACCGATTTAAACAATCCCGTTTTCAGCATGGTCACAAACAACAATTTGTTAGTAAAAAAAAACATCTATACCTTACGCTTCAGACAGATTATCATTTTATTTAGGTTATGAGATCATATGGGTGAGCTAAGAATTAAGTTATTTTCAAAATGTCTGCGTGAACAAAGTTTCTTTCTTCACTGGCATAATATTCATGTCTTGTACTAACACTTGAAGACATTTTTTTTCTAAATTATAGGAAGCTATTGAACATAAACGGAATAGAAAGAGCGTACACCAAACAAAAAATACAGACACGAAGGTTTGTTACTGTTTTCTATTACACAAATTGTTATGAACTATACTACAAGTGAAGCTGAATTATTCTTTGTCGTATGGAATGCTACAAAAATGTACCTCGGGTACATACTTGTATACAACAATGTACCTCGCCCTTGGTTTTGGCGAGAAATTGTTCCCTGTGTAAATTTAGAGTATCCCAGATCGAAATCTCGTTGGCAGTGAACGTGTTTTTTACGTGACGATTGCGACTTAACAGATTCATAAAATAGTTCTGAATGGAAATCATTTACGCTGAATTTGTCTTATTCTTACAATTTCTCGCAAAAATGGCGATTTTTTCCATTGTAAATTTGACCTAAATTAGAACGGAAGTGTACGTCAGGAACAATCGATTGTTGTCTATTCGGGTAACTTTGTCTGCAGTTAGGGACGGACCATTTAACTTGAAAGGGGGGGGGGGGGCTTGGTTTTTTGTTGTGGTAGGAAAATTTATTTATTTATTTTTTGAAGGCGTCGCGACAGAATATTTTTTTTCATTATTAGCATTATTTTATATAGCAGAAATCCTTCTTCAGAATATTAAGATGGGAAAAGTCTCGCGGTTTGTCCGAATACCATTGAACGTCACGAAAGCAGACGAACATTTGTAAACAACGCATGGTCCCTGTAAAGTTTCAATGACGATTTGTAAAAGTAAACAACAAAGGCATAGTATAAAACAGGGACGGGTTATCGTAACTAATTTTTTTCTACTGGGATTTTTTTAATAAAAAGGTAAAATATGGAATAATAAAAAAATGCAAGCAAAAATTAGTACAGGATATTTAACTTATTCTTAAATATTGAACATTAAAAGGGGAACTGTATAAATTAAATACTATCTGATGCAAAACATTCTGATGTATGTTATTTTGCATCTGATTTCGCTATAAAGTGACCCAGCCCACAAGTCTCTTAAACAGCCTGTTATTTTTTTGTGCAATTCCATGTATTTGTTGTTCTTACACATTCACATGGTACAATTGTTCTGTTAATGAAATGCACAATTGGTCTGTTTTGTGTAAATAACACCGTAAGTAACAAATTTATTGTATTTCAGAATATGACAGACAGAAGTTATCCATTTAGTGTAGAAACAAACTAGAAGTCTAGAAACGATAGCGTAAGTTTTTTTTACAAATTTACACAATAGTAATTTTCTTCAATTGGAACTAAATAATTAATATAATTAATATACAAAAATACATAATATTTGCGTGATAAATTAATTTTTGAAACTGCTTCAACTGTGTGATTAATTTTTATTCGAATTACATCATATAATGGTTGAAGTCAGATGTAAAGAAATAAATATCTGTTGTTAGAGTTGCTGACGTATTAATGAAATTAACGTGCATATTTTAATGTCTACTGTTGATAACAATATTTTATCTAAAAAAATAACTAAATAGTAGTAATAGTCTGATTAATAAAATTCCCATGTACTCGATAATTAAGTAAATGTTATGTTTATATTTTAGATGATACAACAGACATGGAAATTATGGCAATAGACTGGAACACAAAAAATTGTGCGAAAAGGTGGATAAAGACACTGTGAAATTTTGTAAAGAACCGTTTGGTTTGATAGACAAAGACAATAATTTAATTCATTCAAATATTTTAGCATCAAACATATTAAATAATAAAAATATTCAATCTGTAAATTCAGATTCAGAATCTTTATTACACTCAGACACATGTTTTGTGTTACATGAGGACACTATAAATGCATAAGATGACAGAACAGACAGACAAATACATAGAACTAGCATTTTTAAAAAGTGAACTTCATTTTTTATCAAATACAGCAATATTACTGAATAATTTTGAATTACAGTACATAAACATATGTTTCATTTTATCTGATGAAAGGTATTGAAAATAGTATGATGAAATGAATTTTTTTTCTCTGTTCTAACACCTTTCAGTTTCCACACATAAAAAGATAATGGTATTTATCCCCTACTACATTTTCGTTACACGATGTTTATGTTCTATTTTCCGTCGCGATATTGTACCATCTCCCATTTTTTATTTGGAATATTTATGTTACAGCATCAAGATTTTTGCATTTCCATGGAGATTAGTGAGATATTTTTCCATGCCAAATTGGTTTTTAAAGAAGCTGTAAAAATTTTGTCTATAATTTTCTGTAGATGAATCGTCTATAGTTCTAAACCATTTTTGTATAAACTGATCTCTTAATGTCTGTTTAATAACCGGTTTAATCAGAATGATGTCATAGTATTGACGGTTATTAAATATATAACTTAAACCACAGTCGTCAAAAATTAATTTAAAGTTACAAATATTATTTTGATGCAAGTAAAGTATCAAAGTACTGTTTGTTTTCGTCTTTCATCAATCTTTGATAAAAAGAAATCATTCTTATTTTAATATTGATATCAAGCGGGAATCTGTCAAGTTCGCCGTATACCATAAAATTTGGAGTACTCTTTCGAAGCCCTATAACGCGTTTGCTCAACTGAAGATGTGTCCTTTCTAAAAGCTACATAATTACTACATTTAATTGTGAAATTGAAAAAGGATCATTTACAAGTTTCGAACACGGACATCAAATATAATTTAAAACCTAAAATGCCGAATTGTGTGTCATAATTTAAAACCTAAAATGCCGAATTGTGTGTCTCTGGTTGTTATATCAAATAAATCAGTCAAATGAATATTTTTTTTTAATTGTTCCATTTATTGTAGGATATGAAATAATTTTTTGGATGAAATCGTTACCACCTTTCAATACTGGTACAGAGTTTTAAGAGTATTTGTGTCACTTAAGTAGTATAGGTATTTTGTATGCAATTTTTATTAAATCTTGTTGAACTTGATACAATGTTTATGAGGATGTCTTTGTGTAAAGGTGGTTTTCATGTTTGAATGTGGGCACCGTTATCATCTGTAACAGTCGGTCGAAATTACTACAATGTCACCAATATTCAATTTAACCAAATATTGCATATAAGGGTCTAAGGTAATAAAGATGTAAATAGATCATTGGAGCTTATTTAATGATGGCCATTACAATCATTGCATACCTGAAAACACCAAAGGCGCAACTTCATTCTATGAATGGCTTAACAGAAAAAGCTGTCAATCCTTCAATCAATTAGTTAGTATCTTCTCGTAAACGTTGTCCACACTAACGTAGCAGCAGTTGCTGATTTAAAATATATTACAGGTTTCCTTTTAAGGCTTTTTTAGAGTTGGGTTCATGTGGTTATAATAATGTGCATTTTTTATTCATTTTAAGAATTTTTTAATGATATTCTGCTTTCCCAACTTTATTATCGAGATTTTTTCCCAGATCCTTTAAACGAATTATTAAAGGTTCAATATAGGATATATTGCTTTTCAAGTGACCATTACTCTAGGCAGTTTGTGCGAGATTAAAAAAAAATTGTTATACATATATTAATAAGTTCGTTTTCCTTAAAAAACGATGGATAGAAGATACGTTATGAAATATGTAAAATTATTTTTTTCCTTTAGGATTGTAGAAGACGAGTGTATATTAGTTTTACTATACATAAGTTGTATTTAGTCCTTAACTTATCAAACTTTAAATGTTATTGATTACTATTGATAGTGACTAAAATTATTTATGGTCTGTCACATTTATTTGCATCTAAATTTAAAAAAGGGAACTGAATCAGGTTAATGTTTTCTCTTCGGTGTAAGCAATAACTTGTTTATATTATTTGCAATTTCCGCAACTGTGTAGTTTATATAGTTTGATTAATAAATTGTTTTAGATTAATGTGTTAACATGTTTTTGCTGAAACCATCCCAAAATCTAAATTTTATGATTGGACATTCTTATCCGAATTCGGATAATTTTTATATCCCTTACTGCACCAATGGAGGGCTTTTATACACCTATCACGACTGGACATTATTTATATTCGATTCTCTTTACATGTTATCCGAATTCGGATAAGTTTTATATTGCTATTCTAAGTTCACGAAGAATACAATTTCATTCGGACAAGACTTGTATTATCTACTGTATTAATAGAAGACTATATAATATCTGCAACAACAAGCAATGATAAGAATTATCCGAATTCGGATAAGCGTTAGTTGTGCTACTGTAATAGCGAAAGACTACCAGTATAATATTCTATTTATTTTTGCCGTGTATCAATTATTGTTGCATGGTACGTGTTTATAATCTCTCGTATCCAAATTCTGATACCACAAATTATAAAGTTTAAAACAATATTCTCAATATTATCCAAATCTGGATAAGCTTTATTTGCAGATTTTCAACAAAAACTATATCTATCTTCCGACATGTTAAAATGCGATTTACGTTTTATCCATGGCCAATGGCGATTTGAGCATATGGAAATGCTCAAGAGAAATTGGAAGCTGTTCATTTTGAACATTTAGTCTATTTCTTCAGGATCAAGAACATCCTCAAAAACGTCATGCCATGTTTTTTGTTGTTAAATCTATAGAGTTGATTTGAAGCTATAGGCTTCACTCTTCTGAAAAGTGTTAATCTTTAAAACAACAAAAGATGACAGCTGTCTGCCATTGTCACATGTTGCACATATCATAAACACGTAAAAACGTAGAATCCCTAGAATTATTGATTTTTAAAACTGCGTCTTTTTTATGATTGAAAGAACTCTTTTGCCTCATTGCTTCAAGTGCAGGAATGACCAAATTATTAACTACATACTATAACAGTGTGGGCACACAAACAAATCCGAAAAAAACAATTTCTTATAAAAAACGGCAATAAAAGAATTGAGTTGGCGGGTATTTTTTGGGTCGGTCGCGTTTGGGCAAACAAACATTATTTTTATTTTGGCCTAATTTAATGATTTCATTAGTCATATCATGTCACATTCATGTTGAGTGAACATTAAAAAAAAGTAGGTGGGGGTGGGGGGGGGGGGGTGTTCTGAATATTTACTTGTTCCTTGAAGCTTTTTTATGAAGGTGACTTCATATCTTTATGAAACTTAGTACACATTTACAACATGATCAGATCTGCAAAATTGTGTAGGTCTCTGCCAAATATTTCATGCTTGAGTGAACTTAAGGGGGTGTTTACCAATATGTGCCCCAGGGGACATCACTCTGCCAAATATTTCATGCTTGAATGAACTTAAGGGGGTGTTTACCAATATGTGCCCCAGGGGACATCACTCTGCCAAATATTTCATGCTTGAGTGAACTTTAGGGGGTGTTTACCAATATGTGCCCCAGGGGACATCAGTATCGCCAAGACAAATATTCTTTTTCTCTGAAAATATTTTTTTAAAGTTATCACCTTTAAAACATTTCTTCAATAAAGCTTAAACTTTATCTTCCCTGTCCCATAGGGTAAGGTGAGCTATTGTCATCACTTTGCGCATGTTGGCATCATAACAAAATTAGAAGGAAACCGACAACTACATGAGCCCAAAGTCAATTGATAATTATAAATCTGGATAATTAGACAAACATATACAACACTAAACAAACATAAAAAAAATACAAAAACAGAAAGTGAGTAACCCGAACCCAATGAAACCATGGGTGCACTTGTAGAGTCTGGTTTGTAGTTCTCCTGAGTAGGTATTGGTGGTATACATCATCAATATAGCAGAAGGTGAAATTAAAAGTCTTGGACAGTTTCTTTTCTTTTTTCATCAGCAGGCCTTCTAGCAACTCATAAAAGTAAAAAAAATCAGGTCTGCGAGAAGAGGAGCACAATTCGTACTCAATACAACAATTTGTTGAAACATGTCCTTTAAACAGGACAAATATGTTGTCAATCAAAAATCTAACATATGCCAGATTTGGACTTCAGTATACTTATTATTTGATTTAGAGTCTTTGATGACAAAGTAAGTTCTTTCATGTCCAATTACCAGGTATTTATAGCGTCTCATTTGTGTATTTGTCTCATTCTGTATTTTGGGTCAGGTGAGCTGTTGTTATCACTGTGTCCGTCTGCATTGGTGGTGTCTGTAAACTTTTTACATTTTAATCTTCTTCTCAGATAACACTTGGCCAATTGAAACCAAACTTGGCCATAATGTTCATTGGATGGACCTTTACAAAGTTTGTGTTTTTTATTTGGATTGGAAAACTAATATACCTGCCACCGCAAGACTTAGTTTAACATAGGACACTAAGTGAAAAAAGTTTAAAAGGGTTTCTTCTCTGAAACTGGTTAACCAATCAAAACAAAACTTACTAGCAATATTTTTAGGATGGTCCTTTATAAAGTTTATGTTTTCTATGCCAATTGGAAATTCAAAATGGCCACCACCGCAGGACTTAGTTTTACATAGGACCATATGGGAAAATGTTTTAAAAGGCTTCTTCTCTGAAACTGGTTAACCAATGGAAACAAAACTTACTAGCAATTTTGTTTGGATGGTCCTCTATAAAGTTTGTGTTTTTTATGACAATTGAAAATTTTAAATGGCCGCCTACACAGGACTTTGTTTAACATAAGACCATATGGGAAAAAGTTTAAAAGGCTTCTTCTCTGAAACCGGTTAAAAAATCAAAACAAAACTTAATACCAATATTGTTCCGATGGTCCTTTTTAAAGTTTATGTTTTTTATGTCAGTCAGAAAATCAAAATGGCCACCACCGCAGGAGTTAGTTTAACATTGGAAAAAGTTTAAAAGGGCTTCTTCTCTGAAACTGATTAACCAATGTTAACAAAACTTACTAGCAATATTGTTTGGATTGTCCTATTTGAAGTTTATGGTTTTTTTTATGTCAATAGGAAAATCAAAATGGCCAGCAGAGCATTACATAGATTAACATTGGACCCTATGGAAAAAGTTTTAAAAGGCTAATCTCTGAAACCGATTAACAAATGGAAACAAAACTTACTGACAATATTGTTTTTGTGGTTTTCTTTAAAGTTTATGTTTTTTATTGCCAATTGGAAATTCAAAATGGCTACCACCGCAGGAGTTCTTCTCTAATACTGGTTAACCAATGGAAGTACAATTTTATAGCAATACTGTTTGGATGGTGCTCTTTAAAGTTTAATGAAAATTACAGGACTTAGTTTAACATCAGGGAAATGCCATCTTCATTGCCTATAAAATCAGGTGAGCGATCGATACAGGCTCTTAAGAGCCTCTGGTCTGGAAAAAGCAACGTTTAATATCTTTAAGCCTGGTTTTAAGCTGCATATGAGGGATGGTCGTACAGAGTGTCAAAAAAATCAAAGGTCATAATGCTGTTACATTTTGAAGGAGGTTAAGATGTCTATCAGGTCTTTAGAATTTTTGTAGTATCTATGCCACTCCTGGGGTAGCAAGTGTGACTGTATTGTTGAAGCTTGTTTTTATTGCTGTGATGGTACATTTAGATAATCCTGCAGGGAAAGTCTGTTTGTATGGATTTTTGTGGAGGTTTGGTATCCAATACAGGGAATGGAGATCACAATCTTTGACTTTGATATGGAGACCAAACAAAGATTTGTGCTTTTAAAAAATCTATTTTGTAAGCCAGTGGATGTGTAAGTAAGAATGCCAAGTGAACTCTCCATGCTGACTAATTCAGTGGACACTCTATATAATGTGTTTTGCATGTAAAAATAATGTGGTTAAGGGTCTTATCTGCTGGCACAACAAATGTTAATTTTTACATTTCAATCTTCTTCTCTGAAGCCACTAGCCCAACTGAAACCAAACTTGGTCACAATGCTCATTCGATGGTCTTTTACAAAGATTGTGTTGTTTAGATGATCGGAAAACAAACTTGGCCGCCACAGGACTTAGTTTTACATAGGACCCTATGAGAAATGATTTAAAATGCTTCTTTTCTGAAACAGTTTAACCAATTAAATCAAAACCAGCATTCATCGAATGATCCTCTATAAAGTTTATATCTTTTATGCCAGTCTGAAATGCAGAAAGGCCGCCAGTACATAACTTAGTCTAACATAGAAACTTATCGGAAACATGTTCAAAAAAGCCTCTTCTCTATGAGACCAGTTAACCAATTGAAGCAAAACATGTACCCAGAATTCATTGGATGGTCCTATTTAAAGGTAATGTTTTTATGCCTATTGGAACTTCAAAATGGCAGCCACCACAGGACATACTTCGTCATAGGACCCTAAGGAAAAAAGTTGTAAAATGCTTTTTCTTTGAAACCAGTTAACCAATTACAACAAAACTTCTAGAACTTGTTTAACATCAGGAAAACGCCATTATCATTGATTGCCTATATAAATTATGTGAGCGATGTAGGCTTTGAAGACCTCGGGTTTCTTAAGCAATCTATATAATAAAGCACCTACAAATATTTTGAAAATGATTTTTGATGAAAAAAATATATTTTGGAAGCAGAGGGTAAGAAAAAAAATATTCTGAAGAAGGATTTCTGCTATATAAAATAATGCTAATAATGAAAAGAAATATTCTGTCGAGACGCCTTCAAAAAATAAATATTTTATTCTGACCAAAACAAAAAACCAAGGCCCCCTTACGAGTCTATGGTATCAACAATATTAACCACCTTGATACATGGTTGATCTCTTTTTAGGATTTGCTTCAGTTCACACTGGAGAAAAAGTTCCTGACTAAACAGAAGACATACTTGTTTACAAGAGAGAATTTTTACTTCATGTATAAAGTGGATTTCTTAGCAATGACACAAATAAACTTAGACACTAACAGAGCTAGACAGCTTTCTAGACGTCCATTGTTTGTTTCAATGACCGATGTAGCCCAGAAAAAATTGTAAGTAGAGTATCTTTAAATATCGTTTGTGCTGGTGTTAGGTCATTATTCAAAACATTTATCAGAAATTACAGCATTTTAGGAAATATCAATAAAAAACAATAATAAAGTCAATAATAATAAAACAGTCATTAAATAAAGAAGTATATTGTTGAATTAAGAAATAATTTGGTATAAGACCTAAATATATGTCTTTTTACACTGGAAATACATGTATGAGTAAATATTAGTAAAGAAATAAAATTATTAGATAAAATTTACACAAATGCACCCAAAATAGATGTATTAACCTAAAAGATGCAGAAAGATGATCTTAATATTATATATGTTTGTAATAAATTTTTAATTTAAAAGATATTAGAAAAGTTATTTTTATCAAAGTAAATAGAAAGTTTCTATTGATAAATAATTTTAATTGTTAACACTACTTGTATTTTTTATGCAGTAAATTATCTGTCCTATTTTTGGCACACAGACTAACAATGTACACTAGTAGTCCAATACAATACCGTCTTCTCTACAGTGTGCATGTGAATGAATAATTAAGGTATGCGACCCATAATTGAAGTCACCGTTTAATTTTATTTTTAGACCAAGAAATGCAAATTTATTTACTCAATATATTACTAATTAATGATACAAAGTAAATATATTGTTTTACTTTGAGTCAATGTTAACAGTTTTGAGAAAAAAATTTAGTTGCTCAAATAGTAGTTCCGATGTTTGCCGAACATTACTGAGGTCTGCTCCATTGACAAACAATGGACATCCGGGACACCAAATATGATCACGTGGTCAATTATGGGTCGGATACCTGAAATATTTACTTCCATTGTGAAAGCTGATTAATAATCTCTATTGTTTTAAAAATTCAGATGAATGGACAGGTTGACAAACAAACAGACTTCATTGCAGATGAATGGACAGGTTGACAAACAAACAGACTTCATGAACAAAAACTTGTATAAGAAGAAACAGGAAAAAAACTTCTTGTGTGTAATTACTGAAGTCATCATGTTATGTCTATGAAATGCCTAAACAGGAATAAACCATTTAAAATACAACATTTTCTGTTGTCTTATGTTAAGGTTTTAATTTTATTTTTGTTTTTAGCCCAGAGAGCATACCATTTCCAACAGCTGCAGCCTCTGCCAAACCAATGCATTTTTATCACTGGGACTGTGCTCATGATTTTGAGTTGGTGGAACTGGATATGAATAGCAGAGAATACAAAGATGTTATGAAGTCGTTCTCCGATTCCATGGATATGGCTAGGTTTAATGTCAAATATGTTTACAGAATTCAGAACAGAAAATTGTGGAGTGAATATGACACGTATGTTTTATTTAGAATTTAAAAAATGAATTTGTTTTGATTAGAGATATACGAGTTACCTGTTGATACAGCGATTGTATACTACATGAAAAACTTGAGTATCGAAGTAGCACAGTAATAATGTGTTACTATGTTCATTAACATGATGATAGGGTGGGGGTAGAAACATTAAAATACAGGTATATCAATGAAATACATGTAATATAAATAAACTGTTTTCAAACATTTGGAAGAAAGTTTTGGGAATAATAGAATATTTTGGATATTTCTGACCTTTCGAAGACTCTACATATATTCTGCTGTTTTGTTATAAGAGAAATCTTGTTAGTTTGGATTTTTTGCATAAAAGGCATACAGTTATTTCTTTTGTGTGTTTTGGTGTTTTGAATGGCATTTAATGTCACTTTTAGCAATTTTCAGGCCTTAGAACCTTAAAAACCTTTTTGAGTAAAAAAATGTTTTGCCCAGCATGAGAAATTTCCTAATTACCATGTCAGTATAAAGGAAAACAACAGTTTTTATTGCATCTAATTTAGAATAAGAAAATTCTCAGCAAAGAAAATGTATATGAAGCTGGGGCCTGCTCTGTCATGGAATACTTTTGGGGGGAAGAATCAGGAGTACCCATTGAAAACCTTCGTCAGGAACTTTGCAATCCTTGTCAATTAAGGTTAGATTGGAGTTTATTCACAGTAAAGCTCAGCTAACTACATGTATCTTATCCCTTTACCCACAGGGGCCCATTACAGAATATAATATGACATCGACACAAGTAATGTCTTATGAAGGTGAACAATTTAATTTATGAAAATATTGACAAGCTTGTTATCTAACAAAGCAATAGAGAGGATTGTATGACATGAATAACAATAAAATAATGAAGTTTGGTGGAATAAGACAAATTAGATTCAGTAGATTCCTTATGATCCTAAACAAGAATGTAACTAACAGTTTGTTGTCATATAAACCCATGAAGCTGGGAAATTTTCTATCAACAAATTTTTAATTCTTTGCACAGTGCATGTGATTTGAGCTTATTTTTATTTCAGGAAGAAGAAACATATGTTAGCAGATGCAGAACAAGATGGTCGAGGACAAAACGTTGATGAGCAGGATTTATTTCATGGTACAGATTCCTTAGATACTTGTCGTGGAATCTGTACCAACAATTTTGATTTCCGTACCAGCGGACGCAACGCTACCCTGTATGGAGAAGGCTCTTATTTTGCGGCACGTGCAAAATTAAGTCATAGCTATACTAAGGCAGAATCCCCTACTGAGCTGCGCTTTATGTTTAGAGCAAAAGTTTTAGTTGGGCAGTTCACCGTGGGAAATCCATCTTTGCGTCGACCTCCAGAAATTCAAGGTCAGGTGCACAAGTTGTATGATTCTTGCGTTGATAGAGTTCAAGATCCAACAATCTTTGTGGTTTTTGATAGAAACCAGTGCTATCCAGAATATATGTTTATGTATACAGACAGGGACACAGTTTCAACAGTTCCAGTTCAACAGCAATTGGTTTACCCTTTTCCAAGTGGTATACCACCAACAATGGAAAGTTCATCTCTGTCTGATCCTTATGTCAATGTCTTTAAGGAGGAAGCTGTAGATCGTCGCCCTAAGGGAGATAAGTGTGTTATTCAATAAAGGGAGACAATTCTGGATGATACTTCAGTGCTTTAAGTATTGGGCCTAATAAAGAATACTGGGATTACAATTTGTGGAAAACTAAAAATAGATCAGACAAATTCTTTATTAAGAGTTGGCTTGATGTGTATATAATTTATTTGATCTTGTATAATTGCCAAGGAAACTTGTCTGAATGAAAATTAATTAAATATCCTTGTTCTGAATAAACTGGTAATTTTTATGAATATTAGACTTCAATTGAGTTTTCATTTGCACAAATTTCCTGGCAAAAAACCCTGTCGCTGTACTGAAAAAATGTATGATTGAATTGCTATTGTCATTTGCATATTCTAAACAGATTGACAGACATGATAGAATGTTTAACGGCCAAAAAAAAATTGGGACGTAAAAAAAATTGTAATAAGTGTGTATGTTGTAGTTAAGTGGCACATTTCAACATTCTGGCAATGTGTTTGTGAAGATGCTGATATTGTAACATAAACATGTTAGATAAAGACAGCATTCATCACCTTGTCTTATTTTGACACTGTTTGTTGTTCTATGCACACTATGATATATATTTTTGCTGACTTCCATTTTAATTGATTTAAGGTATCCGGACCACAATTGACGACATGATCTTAATTAGTGTCCCGGGTGTACATTGTTTTTCAATGGAGCAGACCTTGATAATGTTTCGCAAACTTTGGAAATACATGTCTGTTAATAAGCTTGCTGAGTATATATCAGATATGCTAATTAAACATCTCTTGTGTAGCTAGCCAAAGTCAAATTTAAACATCTCTTGTCATCATACAAGCTATTTATAGCCTTGTGTAGCTACCCAAAGTCAAATTTAAACATCTCTTGTCATCATACAAGCTATTTATAGCCTTGTGTAGCTACCCAAAGTCAAATTTAAATATCTCTTGTCATCATACAAGCTATTTATAGACACCACATATTTAAAGACTTTGTATGCTTATTGTTTTGTTCTTCAAACCTTGATCACTACTGTTATTCCTGTGACTGTAAGAGTTGTATCACAGGGTGTAATAAAAAGGTAATAATCATTTGTCAGTTAACAATTTAAATAATAAAATTGATTATTGAAACCAATCCATGAATTAACTAAACAGCTTGTAAAAGTTTGATTTATCACCTTCAATATCAGTAGACAAATTGTGACATTTTGTCCATAAATAAATTGACTTGATCGCAAGCCTGTTTAGGTCCTTACTTGGATAATGGTCAGCTGACGTTATGATTGTGTTGCCTCCCTTACTTGGATAATGGTCAGCTGAGGTTATGTCCCTTACTTGGATAAAGGTCAGCTGACATAGTGATTGTGTTGCACCAGTAAATATGTTTACTTGCTTGCTGCATTTGATTGTTACTAGATGTCCATGTCATATGCACGATGAATTGTATAACCTGTGATGACAAAGTTAACACATTTGATTGTTACTAGATATCCATGTCATATGCACGATGAATTGTATAACCTGTGATGACAAAGTTAACACATTTGATTGTTACTAGATGTCCATGTCATATGCACGATGAATTGTATAACCTATGATGACAAAGTTAACACATTTGATTGTTACTAGATATCCATGTCATATGCACGATGAATTGTATAACCTGTGATGACAAAGTTAACACATTTGATTGTTACTAGATGTCCATGTCATATGCACGATGAATTGTATAACCTATGATGACAAAGTTAACACATTTGATTGTTACTAGATATCCATGTCATATGCACGATGAATTGTATAACCTGTGATGACAAAGTTAACACATTTGATTGTTACTAGATATCCATGTCATATGCACGATGAATTGTATAACCTATGATGACAAAGTTAACACATTTGATTGTTACTAGATGTCCATGTCATATGCATGATGAATTGTATAACCTATGATGACAAAGTTAACACATTTGATTGTTACTAGATATCCATGTCATATGCACGATGAATTGTATAACCTATGATGACAAAGTTAACACATTTGATTGTTACTAGATGTCCATGTCATATGCATGATGAATTGTATAACCTATGATGACAAAGTTAACACATTTGATTGTTACTAGATATCCATGTCATATGCACGATGAATTGTATAACCTATGATGACAAAGTTAACACATTTGATTGTTACTAGATGTCCATGTCATATGCATGATGAATTGTATAACCTATGATGACAAAGTTAACACATTTGATTGTTACTAGATATCCATGTCATATGCACGATGAATTGTATAACCTATGATGACAAAGTTAACACATTTGATTGTTACTAGATGTCCATGTCATATGCATGATGAATTGTATAACCTTTGATGACAAAGTTAACACATTTGATTGTTACTAGATATCCATGTCATATGCATGATGAATTGTATAACCTTTGATGACAAAGTTAACACATTTGTATGCCAGTATTGAATACCATGCATGTTGTTTGTTTTTATTGATGTATACACTATCATGTTGTACCTAGTTTCATAGAAGTTTAAACATCTTATTTGCTAAAACTGCAAAAAACACAAGTTGAACAAAGTTTTAAAGTTTTTTCCAGCATACAGTATTACAAAAATATCTATGGAGCATGACATTATATTATGTGTGGAAAATTTATATGATAATCAATCGGGCACATTGAATATTGAAAATATGATTATGAGTGCCCCAGAATGCATCAGATTAAAAATGTTCATGAATATTTAATATGTCATGGGAAACTTGGAGGAATTTTGTGTTTATGTTCTTGTATCAATATTTGCTATGAATGTCATTAAAAATATACCTTATGAATTCACTTCCAGGGAGTGAACGAACTGATTGTATTTCAATTAATTTCAAATTTAACTGTATTGTGATTTACCGGAATTTGTTTCTCTGGAAAATCTCAGTATTGTATCACTGTCAGTTTAATAAATGTACAAAAGGTAGATAAATAATAGGGAAAAAAACTAATGTGGCAAGGATTAAACAATATTCCAGCAGTAATTTTTATTATGATTTCTTCACATTATGTGACAAGTGATTTCCCTAGATTAGCATACTAATAGAAGGACAATAAGACTTTTGTATGTATGTAGTGTATGAGTATAAAAATAGTTCTTATTCAAATTTGATCGTGTGTAACACAGAATGCATCAGATTTAACAAGTATGCAGAATTAATGCCATTCACTAGCCAAATCTACGTGCGTTTTTGCACAATTGATCATTTACCATTCATTTTTGTTTTTATTACATCGATTAATATTTAATATGTGTCTAAAACTTTGTTTTGAATGTTCTTGCGTGTAAATAATAATAATTGTACAGCAAGAGGTTCAGCAGTAATTAGCACACTAATAGATGGACAATAATTGCTTTTGTATGTAGCTATATCAGTATAAAAATCACTATAAATTATTCATGTAAGAAAACAAATATACATGACATTCACATAAGAAATTTTTTAAGTCACAGAAAATGATCAATTCTAATGTGCTAGTTAATTTGAAGATCAGTTTTAATGTGCTATATAAATTAAAGATCAACTATAATGTGCAAAATTGAAGACTTTTTAATGTGTCAGATAAATTGAATATAAAATCAAATGTTCTATTAAATTAATGATTGATTTTAATGTGCAAGCTGAATGAAAAATCTATTTTAATATATGAAGGTGAACCCTAAAAATGAAAATAAATTGCTGAATTTTGTTAAACTTTTTGTACTTGTAGACACAAAAATGTTTTGGGAGCATCAAACGATTGAATATTTTGTTTGTTTAATATTGTGTTTGCTGTAGTTGTTATGCTCCTGAAAGATATTAAAGCAAATCCATGTCTGGCTCATAATTTTTTTGTTTATTCCTCCTGAAATATTGGTTGTTGTTTGAGAGAAATGTTTTGTAAAATCATATTTTTAAATCCCAAAATTAACAACAAAGTAAGGGTTTAACAAGACTACTTTAAAGTATCATAGTTACATTTACCTTCAAGGTAGCAACCCTGATGTGGTTTCCCTTTTTGTGATAAATTAGTTTGAAGATCTGTCAAATGTAGAATACAAAGATCAAGTTTCCACATTTCAGGTCAAGTTGACAATTCCTATTCACCACATAATGGGATTTTATTAGCCAAGTTGCAACGAAGTTGAACTCGGCTATTGTTATGATGATGGCGGGCGGGCGTGCGGGCAGGCGTCAACAATTGGTTTCCGGACCATAACTCAGAAAGTGGTGAACCGATTTTAATGAATCTTTAGGATATTGTTACATACCATAAGAGTAAAAACCCTATTGATTTTGGGGTAAATCCGTTCAAGGTCAAGGTCACAGCGACAGAAAAACGTTAGAAATTTTATTGAAACTTTGGGATATTGTTACATACCATAAGAGGAGGAACCCTATTGATTTTTGGGTAAATCTGTTCAAGGTCAAGGTCACAGCAACAGAAAAACGTTAGAAAATTTCTTGAATTAGTGGTTTCCGGACCACAACTCAAAAACTACATCAAGTACATATCTGAAATTGTACACAATGGTTCAATACTGTTGGAGGATTCACATATTCATATTTTATGCAACTTTGAAAATTTGTTGATAAAGCTTACATTTTTCCTGCTGAAACCCGTCCTCACTTTGTCTACAGTTTACATGTAATGCCTGTAATAACCAATTATGTTAAATCTTAAAATGAAGACAAGGAAAGTTTTGGTTAATAAAATACGGCAACTCGGCTTCTGCACCCCTGTGCATATTGATTTTTTTCATTTTACAATTTTTGAGCATCCATCATCATGATCACTTTAACTGATAATTGTACAAAATGACCTATCTGTTACATGGTTAGGTAACACTTCCACTGAGGTGAAGGTTAAACTAGGTGATAATTGTGATATTTTGAAATTTTTGTGTGGATGACTAATACATCTTCAAATTGCATTCAATATATGTATTTTGAATGCAATTTTTAAATAATTGCAGTTTTTGTTTATAAATAAGTTTTGTTAAGTGACTGGTTTTGTGTTTTTCTTAATGTTATGTTCAGTAGTTTATTAAATTATTTCACATGACAACTAAAAACATTATTTATGAAAAAAATTGGATGTTAAAATATGAAGTGAAACTTTAAAACTTGTAATTAAAATGCAGGAAATGTCAGATCATCAATAAACATAGGACATGAGTTTGCACTTTCAGGCATAGAGAACAGAACTGGTTCCCAGATATAACCTCTGCCACACGTTATCACTGTTTACTGCGGGACTACATTTGTCATCTGCCTGTGATATTTGTAAACAAAGATCAATGTTTCTAACAAAAATAAATGATATAATATTTATTTTTATATACACATGTAGTATATTTATACACTTCTAAAAAGTACTATGTTTGTTTCCGAAGCTTATCGGCCATGAGAGATATGTCTCATGGCATCAGCTATTGGTGTGGCAGAGGTGAATGTAGTCGACATAGGATACCCATAATCCTTTGCGTGGAGATTGGTAAGTTTAAATGATGCAGATGTTGCAATCGTTAATCAGATATTGCTATATATCTGGCCTGAGTGCCATTTACTTTATGATCTAATTTCTGCATCAATCCAATTATATGAAAAAACACAAGATAGAGTTTAAGAATTCTATTCTTGATAAGATGAACATAATTATCAACTGTAGGTGTTAGTCATGTACATGTAATTATATTTTGCTTTTGACAATCTAAATTTATTTTAAGATATATCAATATTATTTCACTATGCACATGCCTGGTATGTTAGGTTTTGAACATTCAGCTGTCTTAATATATTGTATTAAAGATGTTAATGTTATTAGTTGATCTTTTTTGTGACTCTTTTCATGATAATATTTTCTGGTTGTGCAGCCACAGCGGTTTTTTTATTCAGAATATTTTATGTAATTCATATTTATATGATCCTATACAACTGTATTTGAAAAAAAAATGTAATGAAGAAAATAAAGTTAAGTATGTCCAGACTTTTACTAAGGCATTTGTTATTTTGAAAAAAGTGAGAATTATATCAACAAAATGTATCTTTTTGTACAAATGATACAATTCTAGAAAACTAGATGTTCTGACATGCTCAAGTCAAAAAATAGACAAGGTTCTTTACTTTACCTTTTTTACTTGTGCTTGCTTCACATGTGCTGTGTCAAAGTTGTGATAATATAAACTGCATCAGACCAACATAGAACACCTCGTATTTGCTGTAGAAAATAGGTGTATACTTCTTTGTACAAACATGTAGAATTCTGTAGGTATATAAACATTTTTTCTGCATATCTGATTTCTCAGTATTTCCAAAAAACGCAAATTGAATTTTCTATCAGAAAGCAATGTTTGTATTAATGTAATATGTGTGATGATTGGCTCTGTATACAAACCACTAGCATGTGTGAGGATTGGTTCATGTACCATTTCCATTAGCTATTCTCTTTTTATCACTATTGTAACATACAAAAAACTATGTTCATTGGAACATACACTTACTATCTACAAAGTTTCAGTATTAATAATAAAACAGAAGTGGTGGTTTGAATTTGTAAAATTTAGAAAACGTTTATAAAATCCTTGACTAAAGGTATACATGGAGGTAACTTTGAATTGTAAGTTAATGTAAACCTGGTTGTTTTAGAGGTTTCAATTATTTTCTTCTTTAAAACTAATAGGCTTTTTTATAACCAAAGACATACATGGATGATACTGTTCAATGAAGTAGTTAACATGTTACTTTAATCAATATTCTACAACATAAGTTTTTTTTTCAATAATTATAATGTTAATTTTTATTTGGAAGAAACAATTGTTTAGATTTGAGATGTTTAAAGTTAATTATGTAATTAATATATTTTTTGCTCGATTTCGAGTTTTGGCAAGGTTGCGCGAAGTGCAAACCCGGGTTATTGCATGGTGAAGTCAGGTGGGTAAGAAAGATTGCACACATATCAAAGTTGTGCACCTGTAATTATGGAATTTTTTAAGGATTTTTTACCTTATTTCACAGACTTGGGATTTTTCAGAATATTTGCAGAAGACAGTATTTATTTTGTGTAATTATCTCCTCCTGCCGTTTTCAACCACCAACACCTGTAAAACGTAAGAAAGATTGCACATTTTATACATGATGGTTCTATTTTGTATGTGATAAACTTCTCTGCCATATTTGAAACAGACTTAAAACCTTTTTCCAACAAATCGCTCAGACTTTTGTTGATTTTTTTCAGTGTTAAATTTTATTTGTAAGTATTTATTGCTTAGACAGTTAATTACCATATTGCTTAGATTTAAGATGTTTACAGTTAATTACCTTATTGCTTAGATTTAAGGTTTTTACATTTAATTACCTTATTGCTTAGATTTAAGATGTTTACAGTTAATTATCTTATTGCTTAGATTTAAGATGTTTACAGTTAATTACCTTATTGCTTAGATTTAAGATGTTTACAGTTAATTATCTAATTGCTTAGATTTAAGATGTTTACAGTTAATTACCTTATTGCTTAGATTTAAGATGTTTACAGTTAATTACCTTATTGCTAATTAAATATATTGTTGCTTGATTTGGATTTTCTTTATTTATTATCATTCATGCATTAATGATCAGAAATGTATTTTCTTAGTCTGTGACTCGATGTGTAGTCTAAAACTATTTCAATTGATATACTATGACCAGATATTCAAAATTATAATTCACTTTTACTCAAATCTACATATGTTGTATAATCCTGTGTCCATTCACTTGACCAAAACTTATTTACTCGTTGACACAATCCTATAGATTTGTTTGAATGTTGTTTAATGCCACTTTCAGCAATTTTTTAGCTATATCATGGCGTCCGGTTTTTATTGGGGAGGAAGCCGGAGTACCCGGAGATACCCCCTGACCTTTGCTAGGAAAACTGGCAATTCTTGTTAATTTAGATTGGAGTCTAAAAAACGCTGCCCGCAGTGAGACTCGAACCCGCAATCTTAGTGATGACAGACCACGTGATCAATAGGACACGAACTACCTTAACCACTCGGCCACCGAGGACCCTATATATTAATTAAGGTAACTCCCAATGTTAAGTTATTATCTCGATCACTACAGTCATGACAGTGGATATCAGTCTTGAAAAATTTTAATGTAAAATTAGCAGACAAGAAAAAAAAAGAAACATACTGACAAGAACCGAAAATAAATAGTAAATACATATCCATTGTTAGAGAAATAAGAAACAAAAAGACAATGTCAATAAAAATCAGGGGAGACTATTCTCTTTAGGTACAGGCAAGAAAAACATAAAATAACCACAGTCTATATTTTGTAACATTAACGCATAATCAAATTACTTTAAAGTGGATGCCGCACGTGGAAATTGAGGGCAAGGTTAAGCGACAGACTGACAACTAAAAGTACTCATTATGAGCTACAACTGAAACAAGTTTGGTTTACTGATGACTTAAGCTTACAAAAGTATAAAATAAGTTGTCAAGTCTTGACGCCGCCGCCAAAAACCGTATATATGTCTCGCCACCAGCAACAAACAAACGCAATCTCTTTAAATGCAAGATTGATTTGTATGAGGCTGGTAAATTAGAAAATTAAAAGCATGTTATTTTAATTGCATTCGCGTCTTGTCTGTAGTGTATTATTGTCGTTTCAAAAAGTGAGTAACATGGAACTCATTGTGACCCAGGTGTCTTGTGTAGTTTCTGGAAACCGAATCATTTTCCTGATGACTTTAATTTAATATTTATATCGTGGTATAACAGTATTATAAGAAATCGCTTGCTTTGTCCTTGAGACAGCAACATATCTGCTATGGTTACTGTTATTTGTGCCATCTTGCTATACTATCATTACTATCAAATACGTGTAGACGGCTTTCTTGTATGTGTAACAGGGTGGTTTCATTCGCAACAAACTAATCTAAGGTTGGAATATTTATTACTCGTTTAAAATAAAGATTCTGAAATTACAATAAAATTCAATAACAATTCAGTATCACAGACGAAATATCAACACTAGGTGCAATGTACTAAAGGTAGCTGGTCAAATTGATCCACGGATAAATCGCCCCCGTCAAAAACACCTCCACTTTTAGCCCCGTCAAAAACACCTCCACTTTTAGCAAACTGGATTTGTGCGAACAAAAAGTTTACATGGACACAAAAACATATTTGTAGGAAACAATTTTTTTTAAGTTGATCGGAACCACCCTGTGTGAAATTCAAGTGTAAACTGAACAGACGTCAAAAGAAAATCACAAATGTACTCGGATGTAGTTTTTGCAAAGTAAAATAAACATCAAACGAAAACCTGTACTGTTACCATGATTTGGTTGAAGAGTCACATTAGATCGTGTATTTGGGACCAAAAAAAAATTACTGTTGAATGTCACATTCGCACTTAACACACTTCCTGTAAATTGTTAGCAACTTACTCTTGTATAAATAAAAATTAGTCAAATAGCAACCAATTTCTAATATTTATTATATGAATACATGAATTACTTTTGTTCGTGTTTGTACAAGTTAAGTCTAAACGTGCCAAATATGCCTTCTGCAATATGCGGACGAACGACACTTCCGGTCAACTCTTTTGACAGAGACATAATATATATGTCTCTGCTTTTGAAAAACAATCTTACTCTGCGAAATTTGCTGAAAATAACCGGACTGTATCACTTATAATGAATGATCCTTAACTATTCAGAATAACTGGTAATTATAGTCTCTAGGAATAAAAGAAAGTGTCTGCATGTCGTCTGATCAAGAGAAAAAAATGTGAATAGTAAATAGATTTTGTAGCCAATAATAATAATAATAATAATAATAATAATAATAATAATAATAATAATAATAATAATAATAATAATAATAATAATAATAATAACAACAATAATAATAATAATAATAATAATAATAATAATAATAATAATAATAATAATAATAATAATAATAATAATAATAATAATAATAATAATAATAATAATAATAATAACATCAATAATAATAATAATAATAATAATAACAACAACAATAATAATAATAATAATAATAATAATAATAACAACAACAATAATAATAATAATAATAATAATAATAATAATAATAATAATAAAACAATGTATTTTACGAAGGTGAACGTACTAAGCAACAATTATTTTTCCTGATGCCCTTATTACATGTATCAGAGATCACGGAGGTAATTCATACAGAATTTGATGGTTTGATAGCCACTACCACTTTTTTAAACAGTAAAATGCGATTTCCTAGAAACGGAAAACTTGGTAATACAAGACATATTTTAAACACGGGATATTAAATGTATCTAAAGAAGATATACAAGTAATGATTTCACTTGCGATCATGCTTGAAAATCATATGTTTTTAAGGAGTGGCATTGTTTTTTCTCTGGTTTAAGATACATTTTAACGTTTTTACACTGAGTAAATGTGTTACGTTAGGACATTTACTTCATTGTGCTAGACAACAATTCAACAGGTTAGTGTTAAATGATGTAAACAAATGTATGACAACAATAGCCACGTAATTGTTCGTCTTGTTAAATCAATTCTTCTCTTGGAACAACAGACAACCATCAGCAATATTTGGGGATAAAGTTCCTTCGGCTATTGGTGCTTTGCGGAACGGAACGAAACGGAACGGAACAAGTAAAGGGGATCCTTAAAGGGGAATTGTATTTTTTTTCATACTTCTCAGTAATATTGCAGTTCCTTTGCAATATAAAAAAGTAATGTGCAAAACCATCAATATGTTAGTGTTGACCGTGTGTTGACTCGTCAAATCAATATATTGCGAATAAACAAATAAAGTACTTTGCGAATCTAAAAAATTGTTTGCCATATTAAAATTGTGTCATCAGTTCGATCACAATGTCCGTCTGCAAAATATGGCGTTTGTTTGTTATAATGTTCGATTTCATGGTGTTGAATCGATTGAGATATGTAAACATCATTCTGAAAATAAAAAAGAATTTTGTTCCGTTCCGTTCCGTTAAATACCAATACCCGGGGGATATTGGTATTTAACGGAACGCAACGGAACAAAACTTTTTTTCTTAAAAATATTTATATTTCATCAAAATTTTAAAAATTATAATAATAAAATTGCAATTAATGCTCATACCAGCTTCATTCTTTTATTGCTTGTGTAATTATAGATCCGTCATGACCTTTTGTAACAAGCTATAACAATGCGTATACAGAATGCATTTCGCTCCCATTCAGTGCATACATAAGCAGGTGAACGAATTAGTAGAAAACATGACAGATACAATTCAAAGGTAAAGAGCATATCGGCTAGCGATTTAGTCGTCAGTTCGATCACAGTGTCCGTCTGTATTGAGTCGTCAAAGACTTTATTATCCAAATTCTGAGATTGAGCAGGCATCAAGGTGTGCAAAATAGGGTGTTTGTTTGTTATAACGTTCTATTTCCAGGTGTTGAATCGATTGAAATATGTAAACATCATTTCTGAAAAAAAAATTTTGTTCCGTTCCGTTCCGTTAAATACCAATACCCGGGGGATATTGGTATTTAACGGAACCGAACGGAACAAAACTTTTTTTCTTAAAAATATTTATATTTCGTCAAAATTTTAAAAATTATAATAATAAAATTGCAATTAATGCTCATACCAGCTTCATTCTTTTATTGCTTGTGTAATTATAAATCCGACATGACCTTTCGTAATGCGTATACTGAATTCATTTCGCTCCCATTCAATGCATACATAAGGAGGTGAACGAATTAGTAGAAAACATGACAGATACAATTCAAAGGTAAAGAGCATATCGGCTAGCGATTTAGTCGTCAGTTCGATCACAGTGTCCGTCTGTATTGAGTCGTCAAAGACTTTATTATCCAAATTCCAAATTCTGAGATTGAGCAGGCATCAAGGTGTGCAAAATAGGGTGTTTGTTTGCTATAACGTTCTATTTCCATGGTGTTGAATCGATTGAAATATGTAAACATCATTTCTGAAAAAAAAATTTTGTTCCGTTCCGTTCCGTTAAATACCAATCCCCGGGGGATATTGGTATTTAACGGAACGGAACGGAACAAAACTGTTTTTCTTAAAACTATTTATATTTCATCAAAATTTTAAAAATTATAATAATAATTGCAATTAATGCTCATACCAGCTTTATTCTTTTATTGCTTGTGTTATTATAGATCCGTCATGACCGTTAAATACCAATACCCGGGGGATATTGGTATTTTGCGGAACGGAACGGAACAAAACTTTTTTTCTTAATTTTTTTTTATTTTCATCAAAATTATAATAAATCTGCTATTAATGTTCATGCCAGCTAAATAATTCTTTTTATTGCTTATGTAATTATAGACCCGTCATGGTCTTATTCCAGAAGAACATGACGGTGCTGATGTTCGCGGTCAAACAAAGGCAAAGGAGGAGCCTCGAATTAATACATCGTTTAAGCAAACAATAGCTTTTCTATATCCATATATATAAAATTAAAGGAATTTTATAAAACTCAATGGGCTGAAAATTTAACCAAGCACACAAATTTCTTCTTCCCAGAAAATTGTAAAAATACAGCTATCGAGTTGAAATTTTCACTGAATGTCATCTACATGATGCCGATCTTTGGGTTAAAATCTGAAAAAAATCGAATTTCAGTTTCCCAGATAAAAAAAAACGACTTGTTTACCCCAAATAGGAAAATTCTAAAGTTTTACCCCAAATTTAAAGGTGTCAGCTTTCAACCACTAAAAGGAGAAAAGCTTTTGGTGAAATACAGCTGAGAACTGAATTTTAAAAAATGTGTGTTGTTAGGGTTATGCATAGTTGCCCCCCCCCCCCAAAAAAAAATGTCTTGTTTTGGTCCCTACCCTTACATTCCTTAACATTTTATTGCCATTTCAGGGTTCGCCACTACTGACACTAGTCTGCTACCCCGGGGCTACCAGAAAATCGATGAGGACTGGTAAAAACTAAAAAGTGGTAGTCTGTCAGGACTAGTAATGTTGGTAGTTTTGAATCACTTTCACTGCAGAAACTACTTAAAAAATTTAAGTTGACATACAAACAATTACTAATTTAATTGTTTGTATGTTAACTTAAATTTATTTGATAGTTTCTTAAGCACTTTAAAAACTAATTGATTTAGCAGGGGTTAGGGTTAATGGTTCTTTAAAGGATAAAATTGAGTTTTTTCGTGTTGTGGCCAATAGAATGAAAACTATTGTAGATATAGAAAGCTGTTGCTTGGTTAAATTTTCAGCCCATTGAGTTTAATAAAATTCCCCATAGGGTGGAAGATGTCAGATGACCCCTTATAGGGGTTATGGATCTAGGCAAGTCAATAATTGCATTTCTTCAGATTTATTTGTTAGGCCAATGGAATGAAATCTTTAATTTTAAGATATAGAAAAGCTTAAACGATGTATTAATTCGAGGCTCCTCCTTTGCCTTTGTTTGACCGCGAACATCAGCACCGTCATGTTCTTCTGGAATAACAAACAAACCTTATATTTTAAATTCTATAGTAAAAATGAAGTAACAAGAACAATATTTTACAAGTATTTGCAATTTACAATTTTAGTGTCGTCACTTCTTGTTTGCGAAAGAATTCATTTATAGTCAACGCCATCAATACATCTTATTATGACGTCACTATCAGTCACGTGCTGAAAACCAAGTTAGGTTATACGAAATAACCAACTTTGCTCATGTATTGAGTATTTAAACGAAATTAAAATAAATACACGTTCATCTACAGCTAATGATCAGCTATTGATTAATTCAATTTGTTTCTCGATACATTTAATTGAGCACAAAATGTTGCATTAAAGACAATTTAGCACACCTTACTATTGGCGTCTCTCGTCATCGTCCGTCCGTCATCTTTTAAAAAAATCTACTTTAAAACTGGTAAATTAATCGAAACAAAAGTTTTCTTAAATCAATTATAATAATTATTCGTCACCGACCTACCAACATGGCAGGCATATCATTGCGCTGTAGTTGCTATATTTTTGGTTGTCGGTTTCCTGTAATTTGGTTAGGACAGTTTTCTTGGTGCTGAGTATTTTGTTGTTACTTTCATTCCTATTTCTGCAATTTTGGCTATTATTAAAAAAACTAAAAGATAAATAGAAACTGTAAACAGCAGAAAAAAAGACATGATGTATTAATAGATCAACATGGCGTTACTAATTAAAATAATACGTAGAGCAGTTATTTCTTTAAATAACCATTCTACTTAAGCCGTTACCTTAAAACATGTTAAAATTTTAACGTTAAAAGTTTACTTGAATCCTACTGCGTGGGTATAGATCTATCATAAAGGTTTTTTTTTTTCATTTTTGTGTAATATAACCCCAGTGACTACACCATAAAACAGATTCTAACAGGGATTTGGTTCATACCTAAAAACAAATGCAGCAAAAAACGCCGCAAAATGATTAACAAATTAACTGTTATCTTCTATTCATTCTTCCGGCACAAAAATAATCTACAAACCAACCATAAATGAGATGTTATTTTGCCGATTTTTGTACTTTTATGATCGACATGGAGACGCTGTAAATACCCTAAATAAAGACCAAAACAAGATCTACAAAGAGGTCAATTTTTTAATCGACATTTCAAATGAGTTATTTCCTTTTGCTGATAACTTAGTTACTATTTTCCTGATTTTGTCGTTTCGTCCATTATTTAAAACTATTATACATGTATTGTATAGCTAAAATTCTTTTGAATTGATTGATATACTATAAGCTCAAAATTACCATTATGCAGATTAAACTAATCGTTTTTGTGATCGACAGATGTGCTATTTAAACTATTTTAACCGTACATGCTAAATACTTCCGGTAACGAGACGCATTAGAACACCTGCCAATTGCAGTTTTACTTATTCTTTGTGAATCTTTGTCAACTGCAACTGTGTGATTTTATTGCTTTTTTATGATTTCTATAACTTCTTCTTTCTGTTTTTGTTTTAAAAATTCAATGAGAAAAATTTGTCCAAGTTCTTGTTCGTATGTATTGTATGGTGTTGTGTTCAGAAAAAAAGCATGGAAGTCGACCGAACAAGGGGGGCCTTAAGTCCAAGGAAGATCTAAAATCCGGATTAAAACAAACATAAAACAACAAGAAACAAAAACCAAAAACACAAAAACAGAAAGTCAGTAGAACGCACTAAAACATGTTGCCCTCAGGTGCTTTGAAGGAGTAAGCAATTAGACACTAGTAATTTTACTCATTCTCATGGCTATAAAAATTCTAAACCAGGGAAAGTAAAGACTCTCTATGACTTGGTGAAAATGTCCGCGTCATTTTGCGGAAGTCATCTAGAGTAACATTACATGTGGTAAATAGTTATATATAGAAGAAAGTATTTAAATAAACAGACGTGACCGACATTGTTTTTGTGTATTTAAGATAACAAAGAAGGAAGTTAGGAAAATAACGTCTTGATTTAATCATATGTTATGTGTACAATCAAGTATTGGACGACTTACAGAGTGGTCGAGTTCATCCTTTAAGGTATGTTTCTAGTTCGTACTTTTTTACTCTATAATCTTACTGATCTACATTTGTTATACAATAATGGTAGCTGAATACATTTTTGCTGTGCCGAATAAACAATAGAATCACCTTGGTTACGGTTACATTCCCGACCCATTGCGGAAATGGCCGAGATATGTTCTAAATGAACGAATATTCTCTTTATTCGATATTGTTTTGTGACGTAAGGATATCGCTGGAATACGCGCCGTAATTCATTGCAAATAATAAATAATAAATCGACAATCGACGGGAAAATGAAAGGAAACACAATGTCTCTAAACACGTTACCATCTGTGTTAAATTAATTTTCTTTTTTGAGTTTTATAAGTTTATGATTCCAGATGCATAGCGCTGTTTTCATGTTGGCATACATTGCTTCGTCTACATCTGCTGCAAGTTTTAAATTCTACAAGACGGAAAGAACAGAGACCGACGTTCAGGTATTTAACATGGATGCTGACGATTTTGATGTAACAGAAATAAAAAGGCTTCGTGAAGATCGAGGGAATGTAACAAACTGTGGTAGGAATTATTTCTTTATGATCATATGATACTCACGTGACATTACTTTCTTCATGTATTTCTTGTTAATTCCCAATTAAAGGAATTTTTTTTATCGGCGTATAAATAAATTGTCAGAGAATACTGATTTTTGACTAAGTTAATGCTTGTAAATACATTCAAACATTTGAACTAACATAACAATTTTATTTGTGTATTTATTTGTATTTTTATTTTAAAGATCAATACGAAAACGGAAAGTTTTTCGCAGAGTAATATATGACGGCAAAGGGTTCGTGTCTCCATGACGATGAGTTATTTCATCCTCTGATTAAAAATTATTACCCAGCCAATCAAAAGACAGTATTCTTGTATAATTTATTGAATACGTGTTTTTTCCTATTTATAATTTTCTTATTTGATTGCGAGCGGCAGGGCTTTGTTCAGGTTACCTAGTTCTTTACCCATAGATCTTCCGATGGCGGACACGGATATCTTCCACTTTTAAGGGTTCTATGGATAACGGAAAGCATGACAACGGATCATAGTGAGCTGTGGGTTTGGAGAGCGTCATCTTGCTTGCATGTCAAACAGATCATTGTAGAGATAGCAAAAGTGTTGGTTTATGGTGTAGGACTAATATTGTGTTGGACTCTTCGGCTCTATCACTTTGATGATTTCTATTTATCCTAGAAAGTTTACCTTTATTTCAAATAAAGTGACACTTCTATCCCTTATAAATATGCACCGGTCAACATTCTGTCAAAATTTCACAATATGTTTCTTTGCATATAAGAACGAACGCTCAACAGACACGCGATCTTTGGTAGATTACTACCTTAACAACCAGGACTCGTATAGACCCCTAAATTTAAATTGAACAAGGTCTCAATCAAAATCAATATGTACATTGCATGAAGAGACGACACTATAAGCATATACGGTTGTTATTGTCAGTTACTACGGTAAATTGATTTTGAAATGCTATGCAAAATAGATCACACTAAACTAGTGAATATTCGACTCAGAACTGTAATGTGTTTTTCAAATGCCCCAATACACTATTCGTGTGTCGTGCTAACTGCTGTTTTCTTATATTTCATAAACAGCTTAATATGCACATTAGTTATGTTCTTCATGTTTAAAAATGCATAAAATGTATTTATTAATTTTTTATTACAGGTGACCAATCACAGAAGTTTCTTGTCCAATGGTCTCCAAGGATTCTAAACACTCAAGATGCCGCCACGTTATACTGGGACGTTGTTGCACGTGAGTTTTAATCTAAGTTTCAGTATTAGAACTGTAATCATTGAGTGACGATTTATTACTTTAAAAATAAGTTTGCATTTGTTAATAAAGTGAGAAATAAGTGACAGCAAATGCTATTTATCGAGAGTTAGTGTTTCGGTTGAATGAAGTATTACGGCCTTGTTATTGAACATGATATAATTATATTTGAAAATCTGCCAAGAATTGTTACCGGGTAATAAACCAACGGATGTATCATGGTTGTTGAGTTTTATATACGCATAAAAAAAATGTGTTCATCTTTTCACGTGAAAGATTTTTAATAATTTTTATATTTTAATAAATGGTACCTGTATAATATGTGCATGCAGTGGCCAAACTATTGACATATTTGCATTACAGCCGCTGATTTCACCAGTGGTAATGGTCACGTCGACGTTTATCTTTCTGAAATCCCGCAAAGCCCAATATTTTCACTGGACCAGGAAGTAGAGTGTGCAACAATAAGAAAGACGGTGCCATCTATCAACTGTCCTATAAAAAAGGGAGGTAAGTTAACGAATATTTAATATTGAAATAAACAGTTTTTGTCCGCGGAAGTTTTAGTCCATTGATTTACATACATGTATGAATCATATCATAAGAGTTGTAAATAATAGTGAGGTCAAATATTAACCTCTATCATTTTGGTTCATTCCCACTTGGTCTACTCCCAGTTAGTCTACTCCCATTTGGTCTACTCCCATTTGGTCTATTCCCATTTTGTCTACTCTAAAAAATTATAGTGTCCCACTTTGTCTACTCTATGAATTTTATATGAGAAACTAAGTTGAAAGCAAATTTTTTTCCTTAAAATTTATAATTATTTTTTTTTAATTTGTAAATTATTAAATGTTTTAAATATGAAGGGAGTATAACATTGGTATTTAAAAAAAGATAAAGTTAAAAAATAAGAGTATTAAAATGTTCTTAAAGTAAGTACGAACATGTAATGAGTAAACACTTTTAATTTAAAAACAGCTTTGTTTTATTTAAACATTCTATTAAATAGAATGTGTGCATGTGAATAAATTATTATTGTTTATTAATTAGTATTATGGAATTGTTACATAAACAATGAAAATGATTAAGTTGCAAGTTGTTTGTTTATACTGTGATTAACAACTTTTGATACTTTGATCCTTGTCTGATATAATTTTGTTGCTTGGACACATTTATGTTCAGCCAATTGGCTTCGGCAACAACATAAGCATGGATCATCGATAAAACAATGATATTTATGTTTTTAGACAAACCTGAGTTTTTTTATGTTATATGGAATTATATTCGATTGTTATTAAATGTAAACTTTTTCTAGTTTTTCATTATTTAGTTGACTTCTCATCATACATTATTATTGGTACAACAACAATAAATATAAATGTTTATTCAGCAATTGAATTGTTTTTGCAATACAAACACTCGTGAAATGCAAAATAAACATATAAAAAACACAAACTCTAATACACCATAATTTTATGTAACAACCAAATTTAAACCTAGTTATATTTTATTGAGTAGACGAAATGGGAATTATAAATTTTCAAGAGTAGACAAAATGGGAGTAGACCAAATGGGAATGGGCAAATAGTAGACCAAATGGGAATAGACCAAATGGGAGTAGACCAAGTGGGAAGTTACCATCATTTTAATTGACGTTACGTACCGGCTAGGCAATACCCACACAAAAGTCGCGACTAATGGAGGAACCGAGTACACATCAATAAAATAACAAAACAGTTTTTTAACAAGTATATTAATAAATACTAAATCCAAATACATACTAACAGAAAACTAACAAACATCAAACACTCAAAACATAACACAAATAAATAATCAGCAAATACCAAGCAGACAAATATGGGTAATATCTGGTGTTGGGCGACATTAGGACGATACCCGGAGTAGGGTAATATCAGGTCTAGGGCGACACAAGGATGATACCAGGAGTAGGGTAATATCAGGTGTAGAGTGATATCAGATATTGAGTGATATCAGTTGTAGTTTGGTATTATATGTGAGGCGAAAACAGGTGTATAGCGATATCAGGTGTAGGTTGATATCAAGTGAAGCGTTATATCAGGTGTAGGGTTATATCAGTTGTAGGGCGATATCAGGTGAAGGGTGATATCAGTTGTAGGGCGATATCAGGTGAAGGATTATATCAGGTGTATGGTGATATCAGTTGTTGGGCGATATCAGGTGAAGGGTGATATCAGTTGTAGGGCGATATCAGGTGAAGGATTATATCAGGTGTAGGGTGATATCAGTTGTAGGGCGATATCAGATGAAGGGTGATATCTAAGGCTGATATCAGTTGTAAGGCAATATCAGGTGTAGGGTGATATCAGTTGTAGGGCGATATCATGTGAAGGGTTATATCAGTTGTAGTGATACCAAGTGTAGGGTGATATCAGTTGTTGGGTGATATCAGATGTAGGGTGATATCAGTTTTTGAGTGATATCAGATGTAGGGTGATATCAGTTGTTGGGTGATATCAGATGTAGGGTGATATCAGTTGTTGGGTGATATCAGGTGTAGGGTGATATCAGTTGTAGGGCGATATCATGTGAAGGGTTATATCAGTTGTAGTGATACCAAGTGTAGGGTGATATCAGATGTGAGTGATATCAGATGTAGGGTGATATCAGTTTTTGGGTGATATCAGGTGTGGGGTGATATCAGATATAGGGTGATATCAGTTTTTGGGTGATATCAGGTGTAGTGATATAAGGTGTAAGGTATTATTACATGAATAGAATTTTGCGTGTTTTTGATTGATCTAAAAACAACTTTCGGGTCACGATAAATCGCAACAGTACTAAAATTACATAAAATGTTCGCTGCACGATTCCGCTGCATAGTAGTCAAGCGGAATCCGATATCGACCTGGTTTTTATGTTTTAGTCAATGAGAATAGCCGTCTTAATAAATTCATTTGTCCAATCAAGATTTATCAGCTCTCAAAAATGTACATTCACCTCGCGTAGTGGATCTGTGAATATTACATTTTCTTTGGCTGATAATATACAATGACTTTGATATAGATCGCTATCAGGATTTATCAGCCAGAGAAAATGTAATATTCACCGAGCCGCTAGGCGAGGTGAATATACTTTTTTGAGGGCTGATCAATCCTCATAGCGACCGTATATCAAAGTCATTAATTGTTTTATTACATGAATAAAACCACCATCTCCCCTCGATCAGAAAAACAGAGGATGCCTTTTCTACTGGAGCCCTTGCTTACGTTTTAGAATTGTTGTTACCCTTTATATTTTTTTATTTAATACTGCATTTTGATATCAATTTGCTGGTAATTGCGACAGCGGAAAATGACAATAAAATATATTATTCACTATTTGGACTTTTTGGAGTTTCTATTAGTTTCGTGTTTTTATTATTTCGGACATGTGAACGCCAAGAATCTTCAATAGTTATGTAATTTGTTACTATAAATTATTCATTTATCTTTTAATCCTGTCTGTTCAACGAGTGAGAAAACCTTCTAGAAATTATGTTTATTATTCAAATAAACTCATCTGTTTTTATAATTATTTTACCTGTTAAATTAGAATCTTGTATACAGTGTCAAAAGACAATCCGTTTTATCAGTTCTTATCTTTAGTGACATTAATTCTTTCTGCAATTATCACCTTGTGTTAAACTAATTATATAGTTTTGTAGGTTTAATTGTTATATTCTTTGAGAGCTAATTGTATCTTTTTTACCGTCACTTTATAGTTACGTAATGTTAATTCTTTAATTTAGATACATGTATGTACGGTGACATTAATCCTTTTATTTCTATTTTTAATCTTTAATCCTTAATTGTATGTTTTTCTCAGTTGTATTGTCATGTCATGTTACATGTTTTGTTTATAATGTAATGACTGAAGTTTAGACTTCAGTCGGAGTCAGGCTTCCAAACTGACAATATCCGATAAGTGACGAGTCGAAAGAAATAAATTCCATTCTGAAAATCTGTATTGTGTTGATCATCGCTCTACCAGTCTGTGAGTTAGTTTCGCCAGTAGTATCTGTTTCAAGGCAGGTGACTAGCGTCAGTCACTGTTGTCGTTTCGGCATCTTCGCCAGTTCAGCAACAGTTCCAGTTACAGTCGTATATCATATTATATGTAAAATATGTAAAATATTCGCATTATATTGTAACAACAACGTTGTTACACTGCTACATAATCCTGAAATTCCAGTTTCAAATATTTAGAAGAATATACATGAATCAACATATAGCAGAGCGGACGTTTCTCCCGTTTGTTGTTTTAACGCACGATGCAATACAATCGATTTGATTGGACGAATGAATTTGTTAAGACGGCTATTCTGAATGGCTAAAACATAAAAACCAGGTCGATATCGTATTCCGCTTGACTACTATGCAGCGGAATCGTGCAGCGTACAAACATTTTATGTAATTTTAGTACTGTTGCGATTTATCGTAACGCAAAATTCTATTCATGTAATAAATCAGGATAGCGACCTATATCAAAGTTATTAATTGTATAATATCAGGTGTAGGGTGATATCAGTTGTTGGCTGATATCAGGTGTAGGGTGATACCTATCGTGTTACTTACAATCAATATCAGGTGTAACGTGAAATCAGTTATAAGGTGATATCAGGTATAAGGTGATATCAGGTAAAAAAATTATATCAGGTGTAATGTGATACCAGGTGTAAGGTGATACCATGTGTAGGGTGATACCAGTTGTAGGGTGATACCTATCGTTTTACTTACAATCAATATCAGGTGTAGGGTGATACCAGTTGTAGGATGATACCTATCGTGTTACTTACAATCAATATCAGGTGTAGGGTGATATCGGGTATAAGGTGATACCAAGTGTAATGTGATTCCAGCTGTCGGGTGATACCATCTGTCGGGTGATACCATCTGTAGGGTGATACCAGCTGTCGGGTGATACCATCTGTAGGGTGATACCAGCTGTAGGGTGATACCTATCGTGTTATTTACAATCAATATCAAGTGATACAAAGGAGAAAACATCTTATTGATATCCTGCTTTTGGAGTGTTGTTAGATTGCATTTAAAACCTGGGACGATCGTCAGGTTATCATACTTAAAGCTTGACAGCGGGCTATATTGTCGATTTTTTTTTAGAGCACCTTGATTTTTGTACAATAAAGACCCCTTTTGTAGTGTATTTGCAAGATTACTCGCATAATATTAAAATGTTATGCCGTTTAGTTCATCCTATATTTATATCCCATTTCAAGAATTTATGTATTGTTAGTTGACTTGTGCCAAACCTGAATACAGTTAAAATATTATTCGCTGGACGTTGAGCAAGCATTCAATCAATCCCGAATATGGTTGAAATACCGGTAGCGATACGTTAAGCAATCATTCAATCTGTCACGTAGAATTAGCAGATGATAAGATTATTCTTGTCTCAAAAGTCTAGTTATTGCATTTTAATTTCTGTTAACGTATTTATCTAAAAAACGAAATAAAGTGTGACATCATTAATAATAATAGTTTATTTATTTAAGTGTCACATATTGATTGTACAATGAAAAAATTCTAAAATATACATACAAATGAATAAAACAATCAATATCCAGCCATCAGTTTGACTTATGAGACACTATTACATTATTTACAAATAATAAATAATAAAATTATACAAATGTTTAAAACCTCTATTTAGAAAAATGCTTAAAAATATTTAAAAATATGGATTGATGTGAACAGAAAAATTAAGGAAAGACGGTTAAATTTTTAAAGGACTTTGAGAAGATTATATTTTGCATGTTATTTAAACTAATATTCATATAAAGACACCTTTTACATCATTTTTTTCAGTTGAGCTCAAAGGTCAGATGACAGTCAGTGACCTGACCCGACTACCAACAGTAAGTAATGATTTCATATAAGTAAAATTATGTTTGTTTTAATTGGATAAAACAAGGTCAGCTGGTATTAATTAATTTGCAGTAATTTGACGTGAGGGCCGTCGTGGTAATGCCCTCTCCAGTAACAAGCAACATAAAACTGATCATTTTTAATTTATAAAATAATAAATGTACATGCAAAACCCAAATGAGGAAAAAATGTCTTAAAGTTTAGAAAAATAACTGTGTATTGCCTAAAAATGATATATATTATGAGGCAAAACATTAAAATTATACAACAAGCAGCTACACATACAAATACAGTCTTAAACACATGGTTTCTTAATTCTTCAATAAAAAAAATATAATAGTTGCTTATATAGCTGGCATTTTCATGATATTGGTATTGGCTTTAACATTGATAATGCCCTCGCCTTTGGCTCGGGCATTATCAATGTTTCAGGCAATACCACTCTCCCTTGTGCAGTCAAGATATCATGACAATGCCCTCTATATAAGCAACTATTGTATAATTAACCTAGTCAAACTATAATAGAATCTTAATGCTATGTCTAGAACTGCTTTGCAAGATGATAAACACAACATAATAATCAGAGTTACCGTTACTAGAATGCGATAGATTAACGAAAATGGAAATCTATTAAGTTTAATTTCATATAAATTATCGTGTCAATTAAAGCAATGTTTGGTAAGAAATAATAACGCTTATACGCACTCATATAATACATATATAAAACCAGTATTAAACTCAATATAAAAAATCAGGGGTTATGTCCCCTGAATGTGATCGATTTAGTTTAACTCTGCAATCTATTCTACTTGATTATTGTTGATTTTCAGGGAGAATACATTATAGAAATAAAATTGACGAACGAGAAGAACGTACTAGTCTTGTGTGGAAGAGCTGAGTTGATCTTACAAGCGTCATGAAGAACACGATCTGAACAGGAAGAGCTGAGTTGATCTTACAAGCGTCATGAAGAACACGATCTGAACAAAACTTTATGTGATCGCTATGCATATTTTATATGTATGTCCTAAATAAAATAAAATTTTATCACATACAGATTGATTTCATTTTTTAAATACAGCAATTATTTAAACCATGTATACAGGCGACTGGTGGTGAAATTTATTGTGGCATTGGATGTCCAGGGAAAACCGAACCTTCCTGATGACAAAATCTGTATATCAACATTATAGCTGCAAAGTGAATGAATGAAAAATAGCAAAGAAGAAAAATGCAAAAAGAGGTCTGAACACTCTACGCGCTAATATTTGTATACGTTTCGCTCAACAGTATTTTTGCCTCAATATAAACTGAATAATCTACATGATGTTTCCTAATTTACAAAATCCTTTAAATGGAAATATTGTAAATAGCTAAAATATATGATGCAAGTAAAATCAACTGTTACACAACAGTAAGGTAATTATACGACGTCCAAGCTGGGAACCAGGAACGTTTCCTAAGACTATATACAGAGCAAATAAGCGCGTTCACAGGTACCGGATAGGGAAGGATATTATGTTGTAGCGTTTTTAGGTTATAATACAAAAAGCCAGACCATGGAGTATAGTTGGCAGATATAGAGGGTGCCACTTCCTAATGCAATAAAAACGTCTTTGGAAATTTCGTTCAACGAGTAGGCCCCATGTATCCGCTACAAAAGGCCCAATATTTCACCCCTACATGGCGCTCCGTTCTTTTCCAAATGAATGATGTCAATTGTCTGTTTATTCATGTATCCAATGTGCTATTTTACATTATTTTTGGCTAACTTGTTAACGTTTAGGATAGCGGGACGTTAGTCTCACTTGATGTTAGGCTAGCTAAACGGTAATCTTACTTGACGTTAGGTAAGCAAGACGTTAATCACGACGTAAGGTTTGCTGGACCTTAATCTTACTTGACGTTAGGTTAGCTGCTGGACGTTAATCTCACTTGACGTTAGGTTATCTAGACGTTAATCTCACTTGACGTTAGGTAAGCTGGACGTTAATCTCACCTGACGTTAGGTTAGCTGCTGGACGTTAATCTCACTTGGCGTTAGGTTAACTGGACGTTATTCTTCCGTAAATGGCCGATTTCTGGTACAGATGACCCAGTACAGATGAGCTCACGCGCACACATCTGTGATTGCTGCGTCATCCAATTAAAACGCCAGAAACATGAACGTTGTTATGGAAGCCTAACAACGTTCTTCTATGAAGTTCTTTTTTCCGGCGTTCTGATTGGATGTTAGAGACATTGGAGTATAAAACAATGGAGAGTCTATAGGATATAGCAATGTGAAAGTTGTTGGTTTACGGAAGAAATAGGTACTTTCATGCGCTTTTGGGAAAGCCCGTATGAACTTTCACTCGTGATAGCAATTTTTATGTCTTTTGGCTCGTTCGGCTGCGCTACACTCGCGAAAAGACATAAAATTTCTATCAATCGTGAAAGATCAACCGGTCTTTCCCAAAAACGTATGAAGGAACCTATTAGTCTCACTTGACGTTAGGTTAGCTGGACGTTAATCTAACTTGATGTTATGTAAGCTGGGCGTTAATCTAACTTGATGTTAGGTTAGCTAGACGTAGCTGGACGTTAATCTTAGCCGACGTTAGATTAGCTGGACGTTAATCTCGCTTGACGTTAGGTAAGCTGGACGTTAATCTTACTGCGCGTTATGTTAGCTGGACGTAAATTTCACTTGGCGTTAGGTTAGCTAGACATTAATCTTACTTAATGTTATGTTAGCTGGACGCTAATCTAACTTGATGTTAGGTTAGCTGGACGTTAATCTCTCCTGACGTTAGATAAGCTGGACGTTTATCTCATTTGACGTTAGATTAGCTGGATATAATATCACTTGAGTGCCGTTTCATAAAGCGATCGTTAGCTTAACATGCACGTTATCCCATGCAATTTAAATGGGATAACGTGCACGTTAAGCTAACGATCGCTTTATGAAACGGCACCCGGATGTTGGTTAGCTGGACGTTAATTTCACTTGACGTTAGGTTAGCTAGACGTTATTCATACTTGGCGATAGGTTGGCTGGACGTTAGTCTCACTTGACATCAGGTAAGCTGGACATTAATCCTACTTGACGTTAGGTTAGCTGGAAGTTAGTCTGACTTGATGTTAGGTTAGCTGGACGTTAGTCTAATTGAAGTAAGGTTAGCTGGACGTTAGTCTCACTTGACGTTAGGATAGCTGGACGTTACTTTCACTTGACGTTAGGTTAGCTGGAAGTTAATCTCACCTGATGTTGGGTAAGCTGGACGTTAATTTAACTTTACTTCATTTTAGCTGGACGTCAATCTACCTTGATGTTAGGTTAGCTAGACATTAATCTCACTTGGTTGTAAGTTAGCTGGACGTTAATCTAACTTGATGTTATGTAAGCTGGATGTTAATCTCGCTTGAGGTTATGCTAGCTAGACGTTAATCTCACCTGATGTTGGTTAGCTGGACGTTAATTTCACTTGACGTTAGGTTAGCTAGACGTTAATCTCACTTGGCGGTAGGTTGGCTGGACGTTAGTCTCACTTGACATCAGGTAAGCTGGACATTAATCTTACTTGACGTTAGGTTTGCTGGACGTTAGTCTAGCTAGGAATCACATTGAGCTGGCTGGACGTTAGGCTACACGGACGTTAATCTCGCTCGATTCTAGACTAGCTAGACGCACGTTAAGATAGTTGTGCGTTAGGCTAGCTGGACGTTATGCCATAATGTCTATTGTCGTGTAAGCATGGCAAAGCATTATATTTTTATGTTTTGACCCGAGCGAAAACAAGGATTAATTATCAAATAATATAATGTACAAGCACATATTAAAACGGCAATATGGTATGCATGAATTGTTTCGATTCTGATTATGACAAGAAATATCAATCTGTAAATTTGATCGGCATATAAATAGGCTCTATTGGATGGCTTCTTCATGAACCTCCCGTGTCATAATTTTAAGTGGTGACAAAAATAATTTAATAACAGTGTTAAATCAATAAAACCTCAGAATTCAGATTAAATATAACTTATTTATTAATAACAACAATAGTTTTGTTATTGTTAATAAAGTGGAGGTTTTTTGATAAACTTCAACAACTTATGCATACATGTGCGAACTAAATTTATGAGAATTTTAACACACTTTTTTTGAAGAGCAAAATATAGCTGTTTATTTAATCTGAATATAACTTCATTGTTATTGCCTGTAATCACAAGGAACTAACAAAACTTTGTCAAGAAAATTTTTGTAGTGATGTTTTGTATAAATACTATGTAAATTGGGTCATACAGCATTACTAGTCTATTTTGAAAGACACAGTAATTAAACATACTAATTTAATGGCTGCTTAAGGAGTATCACACCAGTTAGATAGACCAATAGCTAGAGTAGAGTACATTTTGACAGACCCACAAATAATTGCACATCTTTTGATTATGGAGATAAAAGTATTTATATAATACCATTTGACAAGGTCTAAACAAACGGACAAACCATCGAAAGGTTTCTATAATACAATTTCGACAGACGCACAGACTTACATCATTTCGACTAATGCCAAGTCCGGCTATTTCCATACATATACAATTTATGACATAAAATTCAACCCAGTTTCTTTTGTAATTTTTAATATCGGAACTAATTAAACATTAAATTTATAACTTTTAACAATTTAACAGTTCAGTTATGAAGACATGAAATTGTGGATTGTAACTTGACAATTGCTGAAAACAACTGGAGCTTTAGTTATTTTCCTTCTTTTGTGGACTCACATTAGTATTGTCAGATTATGGTTAAAGCTCTGTAAATATATGCAATTATATTGTTATATTCTGAGTATTAATCCAAGTCTGAATCATCAATCACATTTGTAGAATTCTCATTTTCCTGGTTACTATTTGTATCTAGAGGTATCTGTGCTGCAGATGTAATGAAATTGACCCTGACATCTTCTGAGCAGCAGAAGTGTCATACACATAGTTTTGTATACTTTGTTCATTCCCGTGTCCAGACGTAGTGACAATATGACGAGATTCAAATCCTGATTAGCTCAGAACAGCATGTGGCCTTCACACAAATGGGATCGTGTACTCTTGTGGTATAAAATGTGCTTGTTTTGAGATATTCGACATCATAACTGCAAGTTAAGAGGGTTTTTTTTCTTTTCTTTTTTTAAGGTTTACCAGTATGTGTCACTATGATCAAAGAAATTCCTTGGTCACAAAGCTTCACATTGGATTGTTTTTATATGTGTTTGACAAATAATGCAACGGGGCATTGTTCAGTTGCATGCATCCTCCTGCTTGCAGGTTCATAATGTTTTTTGAGGTCTCCCTGATGGCTTTTAGTTGTTTCTTAAGAAACTCCGTGCACAAATTGTTTTCACTCTCCATCTAAATGCAACTTCGAAATGACACGGCTTTATCTCCCACAAGTTTTCTCGTCCCGTGTATCAGAAGTACAATAACAGTTCAAACCATACCTTATTTAGCAGTCCATACGATGTGTCTATATAAAACCATGTCTTCAATAACTTACCCTTAATCATCAAAACTTGAGTTTCTAGCATACTAAGTGTTTTCTTGGGAATGTACACGATTCCAAAGCAACATCCCCATTTAACCATAACAATTCGTTTTGACATTTTCAACCATGAGATCAGTTCGCAGTAATTCTCAATAGTAGTACTGATCTTTTTGAGTGACTATTTGAACCATACTGCTATTTCTGTCAATACAGCGCCGGTTTTTCATGACAAATCGTACCATTGCAGCCTGATATCATCACATATATCAATCAGACAATGTCAGTTTATATCAACATAGTTTCAAATTCAGGATACTGTAACCTGTTTTAATCAACATTACATGGAGCACCGCATATAAAGTAGTAAGCACCCCATATAAAGTAGTAAGCACCGCATATAATGCCGTAGTCAACACATTTAAAGAAGTAAGCATCGCATATAAAGTCGTAAGCACCGCATATAAAGTAGTAACCATCGCATATAAAGTAGCAATCATCGAATATAATGCCGTATTTAAGTGTTTATAAGGGTGGATTATGATAATTAAACAAAATTATCTAGGGAAGTGTTATTCTGAACTAAATTCATGTAGTATTTGACTAGGGCCTTTGATCCACGCTGACTTGATAACTCTTGATAACGATTTGTCATACTGATAACATCATGTTGTTGGTTATGAATGATGATTGCGGTCATTGTTAAGGTTAAACAAAAACTAAATCAACAGTCATGGAGACCGTACTGGTACGCCGTGTATTGGCTCTAATTGTGGGATGTTTAGGCATGGCTATAGCCGGATCTGTGTATTGCTATGGCGTGTACATCGTCTCCGTCAAGAAACATTTCAAATATCTTCAATCTCAAGGTAAACAATTACATGTACTTGTATATACAATCCTATAATTAATAAAACTATCAATTCAACTGTTAAACACGTGAAACGTTTTAAGTGACCGGTCAATATTAATTGGGGGAAGGGTGCAAAATGCAATAGGACACTTTTTTATACCTGCATTATATTGGACTCCAAATCTGGTTATTTTCAGCACTGGTGGGGCAACAAGTTATTTTATAACAATACTATTTATGAAAAAAAAAGAAAAATATTTTGCTGACTTTTTTAAAAAAATTCAAATCAAACAATTTGTTTAGCGAACATAAATGCTAAATAATGAACTGTAACAATTATTAAACGTCACCGATTTTAATGACTGATGCATGTCGCGGCAAAGGAAGGAAACAGTACAGTGTTGGGAGACCAAAAAAATCACTATATCCAAAGGTGCTGTTTAATATACTGAACAAATCTTGAAATAAGATGATGGTATGTAAAGTCCCAATAATGTTGAGTAATGATGAATTTCGTTGTATACCGGTAAATAGAAAATTATAGGTATATTTTCCGATGAATAGACTTGCAGACAAAAATTGGATGAAAAACTTGGAAATATATTGTTGCCATAAAATTTCTGTAGAAAAATTATGCCAACTATAATAATTACAAATAATAAAAATAAACGTTTTATTTAACTAAAGTGGTTTTTTTTATTTTTCAGTTGAGCTGTTCGGGTCAATGTCAAACTTTGGTATATCCTTAGGATTTCCTGCTGGCATGCTGTGTGAACGGTTTGGACCTAGATGGGCTTCACTGACGGGCCTGGTGGTGTCGGCGTCAGGATACCTACTGCTGTGGAGTACAACCCTGATGAGGGAGTACTATTCATCGACGACAGGCGTAGCTCTGCAGGCAATATACTATTTTATCGCAGGTATTCTTTACCAGTTTAACATGTTATTTCATAATTTAAAAAAAAAATTAAATTGCTTAAACGAGTTGGGGATTTTACTTAATATCAGTGAAAACCTGTATTTGAATTTAATTCTAAATTTAGAGACCAATTATTTTGGTGTGTGTTTTAGTCGGGGAAGAAGGGCTGGGGTGTCTACATATTGAATATTTGTTTGCGACCAAATTAAAAATAATGTCTTGAAACATATTTGCCAATTCTAAGAACAATGAATTGTTAGCCTATGAATATGTAATTAATTGACTGATTGACTGACGGACGGACGGAAGGATGGACAGACGGAAGGTAGGATGGATGGATCCAAAGCGCATTGTATTACAGTATATTAACAATGTAGTTCAAGGAATACTATAATAATAACTTAACGGAAATACCAAGATTTCTGGATATCTTAAACTTACTGATTGCTTACATAAAACTTAGTTTTGATGAAGATTTAAACCTTAGCATTAAGTGTTGTTGTTATGTTCTATAGGTTTTGGAGCTATTTTCCTGTATATGGCTGCCATGACAACAAACACAATAAATTTTCATCCCAGACACAGAGGAAAAATAGTTGGTTTGTTAGACGCGTCATTCAGTGCAGGACCAGCATTAATGGCATTTTTGTATGGTGACATATTTGCTGCCGGACATGTTCACGACGAGGAAAACCAAAATTTAGGCGGGTTTTATCTGACAACATCCATTTCGTTTGCCGTTATCGGACTTATGGGAGTCATTCTTCTGACAAAGCATCCGTATGATTTAAAAGCTAATGATGAAATCAGTCTAACGGTAAACGATTCAAAGATGGAAACATTCGATGTAGATACCGCTCCCCCATTGAAGAATGTGACAGGATTACGGCTAGTTCGCAGGTTCGACTACCATTTTCTTGCTTGGTCTTATATATTTTGTGCGGGATTACAATTGATGTTCCAAAACAACATTCAAACCTATCTAACAACATTTAACTTAGGAGAATATACCACAGTTTTTGGGACCGTGAATCCAATATGTGGAGTTATCTCCAAGTTTTTCGTTGGATTTTTGTCAGATGTGATTGTGCACAAAGTTCCGCGTGTTACAGTACTTCTTGTATTTAATATTGCACAAACCATCACACTGTGTTTCTGTATTTTCTTTTCAGACAAATTCCCTATGTTAGTTGTAGCATTACTTGTGATAGGATTTGCTAATGGCGCCGTCTGGTGTTTGACACCTACGATGATTAGCGAATTCTATGGTTTAGCATTTTTCGGTCGAAATTGGGGAGCGACTATATTCGGCAATGCGATTGGTGGTTTTATTGTTCAACAAGTTTATGGATGGACCTACGATAACAGTATTCAAATAAAAGGCGATAAGGACTGTAAAGCCGGGATCCACTGCTTTACGTGGAGTTTTACCATGGCCGCAGTCCTGTCATTCTGTTCGTGTATTTTTAACTTAGGATTATTACAGGGTCAAAATGATAAAAAGAAAAGATTAACAGGAAATAAGGAACCCAGGACGGAATTATAGAATGTGCATCATATCCAATATGTATATATTTAAACCCGTAAAAGGGAAACTGTATGTGCAAGATGGAAACGGGATAATAAATGTTAGTTTACAACAATATTTACGTTAAATGCAATAACTATAAACAAAAAATGGTAAATACAACGAAGCAATTTACAAGTATACACCCGGTGTATGAGCTGTCCATTAACTTCGTCTTCGAACTATTTTAATTCATCGTTTACAACTGCGTTGTTTTTTCCAGTATTGCAACTTGTACTTCTATAATGCATTATACAATACACAAGTCATTTTCTAAATGGTAACCCTGTATAATAATTGAATTTTTCATTGTATATAATGTTTCTTGTGCTTTTTCAGTTTTCGAGTCGACGACAAATTCGATAAATTTCTCTCTTTTTAACTGAAGGTCCATTGATAACCCAATCTTCGTTGTTTATTATGCTTTAACTTGCTTGATATATATTTAAATCAGTCAGAATGCTACTTGCATCGACTGCGTGGTCACCTGAAGATTTTTTGTTGATATGAATACACATGCATCAAGTTTGGATCGCCAATCTGTTGAATATTTTTATATCAATGATTTTAATCAGTCATAAATTGAACACTCTTCCACCCGAGGCCTGACAGGTCTATACCAAGATGTAGCCTGACAGATCTATACCAAGATGTAGCCTGACAGGTCTGTACCAAGATGTAGCCTGACAGATCTATTCCAAGATGTAGCCTGACAGGTCTATACCAAGATGTAGCCTGACAGATCTATACCAAGATGTAGCCTGACAGGTCTGTACCAAGATGTAGCCTGACAGATCTATTCCAAGATGTAGCCTGACAGATCTATACCAAGATGTAGCCTGACTGGTTAGTACCAAGATGTAGCCCGACAGGTCTATACCAAGATGTAGCCTGACAGATTTATACCCAGATGTAGCCTGACAGATCTATACCAAGATGTAGCCTGACAGGTCTATACCAAGATGTATCCTGACAGGTCTTTACCAAGATGTAGCCTGACAGATCTATACCAAGATGTAGCCTGACAGGTCTGTACCAAGATGTAGCCTGACAGATCTATTCCAAGATGTAGCCTGACAGGTCTATACCAAGATGTAGCCTGACAGATCTATACCAAGATGTAGCCTGACAGGTCTATACCAAGATGTATCCTGACAGGTCTTTACCAAGATGTAGCCTGACAGATCTATACCAAGATGTAGCCTGACAGGTCTGTACCAAGATGTAGCCTGACAGATCTATTCCAAGATGTAGCCTGACAGGTCTATACCAAGATGTAGCCTGACAGATCTATACCAAGATGTAGCCTGACAGGTCTATACCAAGATGTATCCTGACAGGTCTTTACCAAGATGTAGCCTGACAGATCTATACCAAGATGTAGCCTGACAGGTCTATACCAAGATGTAGCCTGACAGATCTATACCAAGATGTAGCCTGACATGTCTATACCAAGATGTAGCCTGACAGGTCTATACCAAGATGTAGCCTGACAGGTCTATACCAAGATGTAGCCTGACAGGTCTATACCAAGATGTGGCCTGACAGGTCTGTACCAAGATGTAGCCTGACAGGTCTGTACCAAGATGTAGCCTGACAGATCTATACCAAGATGTAGCCTGACATGTCTATACCAAGATGTAGCCTGACAGGTCTATACCAAGATGTAGCCTGACAGGTCTATACCAAGATGTAGCCTGACAGGTCTATACCAAGATGTGGCCTGACAGGTCTGTACCAAGATGTAGCCTGACAGATCTATACCAAGATGTAGTCTGACAGGTCTATTCCAAGATGTAGCCTGACAGGTCTATACCAAGATGTAGCCTGACAGGTCTGTACCAAGATGTAGCCTGACAGATCTATACCAATATATAGCCTGACAGGTCTATACCAAGATGTAGTCTGACAGGTCTATACCAAGATGTAGCCTGACAGGTCTATACCAAGATGTAGCCTGACAGATCTATACCAAGATGTAGCCTGACTGGTTAGTACCAAGATGTAGCCTGACATGTCTATACCAAGATGTAGCCTGACAGGTCTATACCAAGATGTAGCCTGACAGGTCTATACCAAGATGTAGCCTGACAGATCTATACCAAGATGTAGCCTGACAGGTCTATACCAAGATGTAGCCTGACAGGTCTATACCAAGATGTAGCCTGACAGGTCTATACCAAGATATAGCAAAATATGAAGGAGGAATGTGAGTTTCTTAATGAAAAAAAAGATAACGAAAGAAGAAAAGGACATATCCACCAAAAGTTAGATGAAATTGCGAAGTAATACTCAATTTTGTTGAAAATAAAAACAAGACAGGTGATAAGAAAAGACCTCGAAAATAAGGTCAAAGTGCATAAGGACAAATAATATCATTTTATTCTGCAACTACTTGTTCTACTGTATAAATTTGCTTTATTTGAAAATAATGACGTGAGCTCCTGGTACCCAAGTCCTTACTTTTAGCGATATTTATTGTCAGTTCTGGTTTACGGCATGTTGTCGAATACGATATTTGTTTGTGACGTCAGGTATCACTTGAACACGCGCCGAAAATTTCAAGTCAAAAATCGGATGAAAGTGCACTTTTTAATGTTTTTCATTAGTATAATACTGGTTGCAGAATAAAAACAATATTCGTACATTGTCAGAAAATATAAAGTTTATTTGTACTTGCCGCGAAACAGGTAAGAAATGTTCGGCAGAGCCTCGCATTTCTACTTGTTTCTTAGGCTCGTACAAATAAATAATTTGTATATTTTCTGACAATGTACGAATATTGTATATATAGCATTGCTACAATATAGTGACGAGTGTTTCCTCTGAAGTTTTAGAGTAACCATGGTAACGATTCTGGAAAAAGGAAACTATTTTATTAGAGCAACATGAACGCATTTTTTTCTGAACAGACTCGACGTTTTTTTTTTAGTTATGGCGTCTACACCATTTAGATTGCCTGAATATAGCTGAAATATTGCTGCTCGGGGGCGTTAAACACCATTAATCAATCAACCATTTAGATTGTAATATACAGTAATATTTTATATTTTATTGTTTAACAGGACTGGGACACTATGTTTTTAATGAATTAGAACATGTAAGCAATATACATATGATACCTTTGTAATAGATGACGTCATTGTGCCCACTGAAATTATCTTAAATAAATGTTATCGAAAACGGTATTTCTTTTTGATACGGTATATCTGTTTCAGCAGTAAATTTAATGTAGGCATTAGAGACAGCTGTCTCCTCCAGATAAATATAACTCGCTCCTTAATACTAATTACATAAATTCGACGAAGAAACGGATGGTGAAACAAAAAAATTCCAGGTTTTGAGCACCTATAAATGTAGTCTCCTCTTGTGTGCAATACAAATTGACCGGGATATTGTTTGTCTTGGGCGACTTAGACAGCAGTGGTTACTGGCTGCATGTTCTTAAGCAATTAAGCAACCACAATCAATAAAAAGCAGCATTTTCTCTTTCATAAACATATATGTTCATGTACCAGAAAGAGAGTGAATTGTTTGTTTGTCAGAAGTCTCCAGCGGCACTCTGGCACAGACCCCCTCCCCTAGAACACCTGCAACCTCCAGAAGTCTCTAGTGGCATTCTGGCACAGACCCTCCAGAACACCTGCACCCTCCAGAAGTCTCTAGTGGCATTCTGGCACAAACCCTCCAGAACACCAGCACCCTCCACAAGTCTCTAGTGGCATTCTGGCACAGACCCCCCCCCCAGAACACCTGCACCCTCAGGAGGTCTCTAGTGGCATTCTGGCACAGACTCCCCCCAGAACACCAGCACCCTCCAGTAGTCTCCAGCGGCATTTTGGCACAGACTCCCAGAACACCCGCATCCTCCAGAAGTCTCCAGCTGCATTCTGGCACAGACCCTCCTCCCAGAACAGCTGCACCCTCCAGAAGTCTGCAGCGGCATTCTGGCACAGACTCCCAGAATACCTGCATCCTCCAGAAGTCTCCAGCGGCATTCTGGCACAGACCCTCCTCCCAGAACAGCTGCACCGTCCAGAAGTCTCCAGCGGCATTCTGGCACAGACAGCATAGAACACATGTACCTTCTTCTGTGTAACTGAATTTACGGATTTGGTTTAGTTAGTGTATATTAATCTCGAAAAATGTATATATCAGAACAGTTTTACTGTCGAAATAAGACCGAGTAATGGCGGAGGAAGCCGATGTAGCCGGTGTAAATCGCCAAATTTCGCCACGAACCTTACAACAATCAATGAAGAAACTGTCCCTATGTATTATCATATCGGGTCGTTTGTTGTGATGACAAATCACGTTTTAATCATTAAAGTTGTATCGCAAACAAGTTCTATATCTAGGTTTATGATATAGAAAATGTGACACTTTATATCATCTGAATATGACACAGTCTATGTATGTGTTTGTACTATCTTATAGTAATAATATGCAATTTTAAGTACATATCCCACGACTGTATCTACAGACATGGATAACAGGAAGCGGAATATTTTAAGATTTGTGTCTTTAGGAGTAGGATGTCTCGGTATGGCGACAGCAGGGTCTATTTACTCGTTTGGAGCATACATCAATGCCATCAAGAAAAAGTTTGACTACAAACAGTCGGAAGGTCAGTTTATTCTTGTTATTTGTTAAAGATGCACCAATGCTATTAATGAGTGAACAATACTAAACAGCGCAAGTTTCCGTTTGGCAATTACTATCTAGGACATCTAGTGTCCTAACGGTGACCTAGCTTTTTGAAATAAGACAAGCCCAAGTCATCCTGTCACATTGTCACTCCAACGTCCCAAGCCGTACGGACACACGATCACTACCACCGGTAATACATTATGTATTTCCTCGAACATGCAGCTTGCAGCTTTTTGACAAAAACACAACGTACAAATGAAGTTCTAGAACCTCAATGTTTATCGATAGCACAACGGAAATAACTGTAATTGGAAAAACCTGAGGCTCATGAACACGTGTCATCATTTAATCAAAGGAAATGTACGATATTATAGGGTTATTGCATGAATATTGGGAAATATTGTCCCAAGCAAGTGTTATATTGCACGAGCTTGCGAGTGCAATATAGCATCTTGCGAGGGACAATATTTCCCAATATTCATGCAATAACCCTTTTATTATATAGTAATTTTTTTTTTGTGCTTTTAAGTGATTATTAATTATCTTTGCTATTTTGTAATATTTTACTAGGTCCAATATTATCATATTTTCACTTGGTCAATATAACAGATATATATTTTGATGTAGATTTACATATAATAAAAACAGATTTTTTTTTCAATTTTGTGTTTTTATTTGTTGCACCTTATTGTTGTGAATATATGGCCACACACTCGAATTTCGTCCATACTCGAAATTTGGCGATTACCCTTCATTCGGCAATGTCAACAATGATCCCAAGGATAAATTACTTTTAAAATATCTTGCATTTATTGCTCAAACCAAATGACTCCTAAATAATTAAATACAATGCGTTTCAGCGAAATTAACGTCCGTTAAAGCGACACACTTTCATCGCCAAAATTCGAGTGTACTACTACTAGCATAAATTCCTGCGCATGCTTTGAAACGAGCCACTTGTGCACAATATTTAAATCCTGTTTTGTTTTAGTTTACACTTGATTTTTTCCTTTTTTGGTCTATTAAATTTACTTTTATCTACAATCGAATTCATTTCCATTTGTTCAGTTTCAAGCGGTTCTGCTAATTTTCCCCTCGAGAGCAGATCATGTATGTCACTTTCGGCCATGCTTGTTTACCAAACAACAGTAAAATATAAAGCCGATGTTCGGAACACATCTGCACTTTTCCCGGAAATTACATAAAAGGCCGAGATTCAGAGTAAAATAAGAAAATATACTGCACTTTATTGCTATATGAAATACAATGGGGAAAAATATTACTATATAATAAATGTATATTATTATGTATATTTTAGCATTATATAGATGAAGGAATGTGTCAAGGTTTACAAATGACTTATTCTTTCACTTTGTTTCTTTTTTAGTTGATTTGATGGGATCTCTGTCAAACCTGGGCGTAACGTTTGCGTTTCCTGCAGGGATGCTTTGTGAAAGATTTGGACCACGGTGGTCGTCTTTGGTAGCCATGGTGTTTTCCGGACTCGGTTTTATGTTGCTATGGACGACTACACTGTCAGTTGACTTCTATACAACTAAACCGGAACTTCAGTACCTTTTCTTCTTCTTAACAGGTTTATTATATTACAATTTAGTATTTTGAAACTGAAAATTAACCAACAATTAGTTACAAAGTGCACATATAGAAACATGTGAATTTATCAATTTTTTTTTAATATTAAATGAAGATATATTAAATTCATAAGTTCTGCTTAAAACTCTTTCATGTATAATTATGTAAGTGTTTTTAAACGAAGTAACTGTATAATATTCAACTTTTTAAATTTTGTAGGAAATATCTTAAAATTAAAAAATTAAAAATGTTCTGTAATTATTTGTTTTATAATCAGCGAGAGTTAATCATCGCCAGAATATCAACTCGAGTTATGTAACTTTCAATGTTACAACAAAGGAGCCTCTTGTGAGCATGTTATTAGATTGATATTAATATTAAGCGATTTTCAACTCTCACTAGTTACTTTCCCTTCTGATTCTGTACGGGTGACTTTTCAAGCATGACAAAGGCATCCGATTGCGCTGAGGTTTTTCTTGCATTACTTTAAGACGTTAATAATTGTCACGGATGAAAAAATTTAAAACGTCACCCCAGTTGAAAGTTATAAGTGATACACATTTGACGATCATCCAATCAGACGAGTCGATTTTTGATTAACGCTTTTTCATATCACATATCACAGGACTTGATTGATTGATTGCGGGATATCGTATCGCAACTTACTTAATCGTTCTGGAATATTATAAAACGGCCTTTAATCAAAAAAGAGATAATTCAATAAACATTTTGCACAAGACTGTATATATTTACATTTTTTAAAATTATTTTCAGGCTTTGGTTCAATTTTTATGTACATGGCCTCCCTTGCAACAAACATGTCTAATTTCCGGTTGAAGGATCGGGGTAAGGTTGTAGGACTATTGGATGCCTCATTTAGTGCCGGACCAGCTAGCATGTCACTTATATACGGAGTGTTATTTGCAGAAGGTCACACAACTGATCAACAAAATCAAAATTTAAAAGGGTTTTATATGACATGCGCAGTACTATTTTTTGTTGTTGGATGCATTGGAATATTGTGCCTTCGGTCATTTCCTGAAGTACTGGATTCTGAAATCAAAGATATGATAGCCAATGAACAAAATGACGATTCACCTCATACAGAGGAGGGAAATCAGATGACCGGATGGAAGCTTTTCAAAACTTTTGACTTCCAGTTTATTTTGTGGTCTTGTACCTTTGCGTCTGCTTTACAGCTTATGGTACAAAGCAATATCGGGACATACCTGAAATCTTTCCGACTTGACAATTATACAACATTGTTTACAACTATTAATCCAATTGCTCAAGTGGCATCAAAATTCATTGCCGGATTTTTATCAGACATTCTGCTGAATAGAGTCCCTAGGGTTGCGGTTCTGATGGTTTTTACCATAATTGAGACTGTTTTCTTAATATTTTGCATTTTCTTTCCGAACCATTTTGCAATGTTGTTGTTTTTAGTCATCATAGTCGGCATGGCGAACGGATCGCTGTGGTGTTTAACCCCTACTATGACCAGCGAATACTATGGAATGAAATATTTTGGTAGAAACTGGGGGTTTATCATGTTTATAGGTGGATTAGGAGGATTAGCGATTCAGGAGATATATGGTTGGACATACGAGGAAGCTATACCATTCAAGGGTGAAAAGGACTGCTACGGTACGAAATGTTTTACTTGGAGCTTTGTTATGGCGGCGGTCTTATCCTTATGTTCTTCGATATTTTATGTTGGTCTCTTCCAAAATAAAATGAATAGCATCAAAAGAACTTGACAAAAATGATTTATTATATAGTTTGTTTTTGTTTAAGATAGAAATAGAGCGACAAAATGTGTACAGTGTGATCATCCATGTCAATACCACTGTGAGAGCTATAATAGGTAATAAGTCATAGGTCACATTGATCGGCAATGACGTCAGTCAATCTCGGGCGTCTTCTGTTCAAACTGCTGCCAACCGGTCTATGATTGGTTGACAACATGTCCATACTGTTCGGCGTGATTTCTACAGGTATACAAATATTTATTGGTAGGATAAGCCAGAGTAAAGAGAAGAAATCAATTAATAAAGCTGAACAAAACGATGAAATACTTGGTGTTCCGAGTAAAAGGGAGATAACTCGGCTATAGACATCAAGTAATCAATGCTCTACGACTTTCGACAGTCAGCAAAATGTCGAATTTTTAGACACTTTAAAACATGTCTAGTTACATGTCTTTGATCTGTAAGTTTAGGTTTAGTGTTTATTTGCAGTTTTTACTCTTTAGGTTGTTATTGGGGATTTATTTTTTGGTCTTTACTCTGTATGTTGAAGAAGGTTTATTTTACTCTATAGGCTATGGTTGGATGGTTTATTTCACTCTAAAGATTGTGGTTGAAGGCTGATGTAACGGTATTTTACTTGAAGATTGTGGTTGATGGTTTATTTCACTCTAAAGATTGTGGTTGAAGGCTGATGTAACGGTATTTTACTTGAAGATTTTGGTTGATGGTTTGTTTCACTCTAAAGATTGTGATTGAAGGCTGATGTAACGGTATTTTACTTGAAGATTTTGGTTGATGGTTGGTTTCACTCTAAAGATTGTGGTTGAAGGCTTATGTAACGATATTTTACTTGAAGATTTTGGTTGATGGTTTGTTTCACTCTAAAGATTGTGGTCGAAGGCTTATGTAACGGTATTTTACTTGAAGATTTTGGTTGATGGTTTGTTTCACTCTAAAGATTGTGGTTGAAGGCTGATGTAGCGATATTTTACTTGAAGATATTGGTTGATGGTTGGTTTCACTCTAAAGATTGTGATTGAAGGCTGATGTAACGATATTTTACTTGAAGATTTTGGTTGATGGTTGGTTTCACTCTAAAGATTGTGGTTGAAGGCATATGTAACGATATTTTACTTGAAGATTTTGGTTGAGGGTTTGTTTCACTCTAAAGATTGTGGTTGAAGGCTTATGTAACGATATTTTACTTGAAGATTTTGGTTGAGGGTTTGTTTCACTCTAAAGATTGTGGTTGAAGGCTTATGTAACGGTATTTTACTTGAAGATTGTGGTTGACGGTTTGTTTCACTCTAAAGATTGTGGTTGAAGGCTTATGTAACGATATTTTACTTGAAGATTGTGGTTGATGGTTGGTTTCACTCTAAAGATTGTGGTTGAAGGCTTATGTAACGGTATTTTACTTGAAGATTTTGGTTGATGGTTGGTTTCGCTCTAAAGATTGTGGTTGAAGGCTGATGTAACGGTATTTTATTGAAGATTTTGGTTGATGGTTTGTTTCACTTTAAAGGTTGCGGTTGAAGGCTTATGTAACGGTGTTTTACTTGAAGATTGTGGTTGACGGTTTGTTTCACTCTAAAGATTGTGGTTGAAGGCTTATGTAACGATATTTTACTTGAAGATTGTGGTTGATGGTTGGTTTCACTCTAAAGATTGTGGTTGAAGGCTTATGTAACGATATTTTACCTGAAGATTTTGGTTGATGGTTGGTTTCACTCTAAAGATTGTGGTTGAAGGCTGATGTAACGATATTTTACTTGAAGATTTTGGTTGATGGTTTGTTTCACTATAAAGATTGTGGTTTAAGGCTTATGTAACGGTATTTTACTTGAAGATTTTGGTTAATGGTTGGTTTCACTCTAAAGATTGTGGTTGAAGGCTTATGTAACGATATTTTACTTGAAGATTTTGGTTGATGGTTGGTTTCACTCTAAGATTGAGGTTGAAGGCTTATGTAACGATATTTTACTTGAAGATTTTGGTTGATGGTTGGTTTCACTCTAAAGATTGTGGTTGAAGGCTGATGTAACGATATTTTACTTGAAGATTTTGGTTGATGGTTGGTTTCACTCTAAAGATTGTGGTTGAAGGCTGATGTAACGGTATTTTACTTGAAGATTTTGGTTGATGGTTTGTTTCACTTTAAAGGTTGTGGTTGAAGGCTTATGTAACGATATTTTACTTGAAGATTTTGGTTGATGGTTGGTTTCACTCCAAAGATTGTGGTTGAAGGCTTATGTAACGATATTTTACTTGAAGATTTTGGTTGATGGTTTGTTTCACTCTAAGATTGAGGTTGAAGGCTTATGTAACGATATTTTACTTGAAGATTTTGGTTGATGGTTTGTTTCACTCTAAAGATTGTGGTTGAAGGCTTATGTAACGGTATTTTACTTGAAGATTTTGGTTGATGGTTGGTTTCACTCTAAAGATTGTGGTTGAAGGCTTATGTAACGATATTTTACTTGAAGATTTTGGTTGATGGTTTGTTTCACTATAAAGATTGTGGTTGAAGGCTTATGTAACGGTATTTTACTTGAAGATTTTGGTTGATGGTTGGTTTCACTCTAAAGATTGTGGTTGAAGGCTTATGTAACGATATTTTACTTGAAGATTTTGGTTGATGGTTGGTTTCACTCTAAGATTGTGGTTGAAGGCTTATGTAACGATATTTTACTTGAAGATTTTGGTTGATGGTTGGTTTCACTCTAAGATTGAGGTTGAAGGCTTATGCAACGATATTTTACTTGAAGATTTTGGTTGATGGTTGGTTTCACTCTAAAGATTGTGGTTGAAGGCTGATGTAACGATATTTTACTTGAAGATTTTGGTTGAGGGTTTGTTTCACTCTAAAGATTGTGGTTGAAGGCTTATGTAACGATATTTTACTTGAAGATTTTGGTTGATGGTTGGTTTCACTCTAAAGATTGTGGTTGAAGGCTGATGTAACGATATTTTACTTGAAGATTTTGGTTGAGGGTTTGTTTCACTCTAAAGATTGTGGTTGAAGGCTTATGTAACGATATTTTACTTGAAGATTTTGGTTCATGGTTTGTTTCACTCTAAAGATTGTGGTTGAAGGCTTATGTAACGATATTTTACTTGAAAATTGTGTTTGATGGTTTGTTTCACTCTAAAGATTGTGGTTGAAGGCATATGTAACGATATTTTACTTGAAGATTTTGGTTGATGGTTGGATTCACTCTAAAGATTGTGGTTGAAGGCATATGTAACGATATTTTACTTGAAGATTTTGGTTGAGGGTTTGTTTCACTCTAAAGATTGTGGTTGAAGGCTTATGTAACGATATTTTACTTGAAGATTTTGGTTGAGGGTTTGTTTCACTCTAAAGATTGTGGTTGAAGGCTTATGTAACGGTATTTTACTTGAAGATTGTGGTTGACGGTTTGTTTCACTCTAAAGATTGTGGTTGAAGGCTTATGTAACGATATTTTACTTGAAGATTGTGGTTGATGGTTGGTTTCACTCTAAAGATTGTGGTTGAAGGCTTATGTAACGGTATTTTACTTGAAGATTTTGGTTGATGGTTGGTTTCGCTCTAAAGATTGTGGTTGAAGGCTGATGTAACGGTATTTTACTTGAAGATTTTGGTTGATGGTTGGTTTCACTCTAAAGATTGTGGTTGAAGGCTTATGTAACGATATTTTACTTGAAGATTTTGGTTGATGGTTGGTTTCACTCTAAAGATTGCGGTTGAAGGCATATGTAACGATATTTTACTTGAAGATTTTGGTTGAGGGTTTGTTTCACTCTAAGATTGAGGTTGAAGGCTTATGTAACGATATTTTACTTGAAGATTTTGGTTGATGGTTTGTTTCACTCTAAAGATTGTGGTTGAAGGCTTATGTAACGATATTTTACTTGAAGATTTTGGTTGATGGTTGGTTTCACTCTAAAGATTGTGGTTGAAGGCATATGTAACGATATTTTACTTGAAGATTTTGGTTGATGGTTTGTTTCACTATAAAGATTGTGGTTGAAGGCTGATGTAACGGTATTTTACTTGAAGATTTTGGTTGATGGTTGGTTTCACTCTAAAGATTGTGGTTGAAGGCTTATGTAACGATATTTTACTTGAAAATTGTGTTTGATGGTTTGTTTCACTCTAAAGATTGTGGTTGAAGGCTTATGTAACGATATTTTACTTGAAGATTTTGGTTGATGGTTGGTTTCACTCTAAAGATTGTGGTTGAAGGCATATGTAACGATATTTTACTTGAAGATTTTGGTTGAGGGTTTGTTTCACTCTAAAGATTGTGGTTGAAGGCTTATGTAACGGTATTTTACTTGAAGATTGTGGTTGACGGTTTGTTTCACTCTAAAGATTGTGGTTGAAGGCTTATGTAACGATATTTTACTTGAAGATTGTGGTTGATGGTTGGTTTCACTCTAAAGATTGTGGTTGAAGGCTGATGTAACGGTATTTTACTTGAAGATTTTGGTTGATGGTTTGTTTCACTTTAAAGGTTGTGGTTGAAGGCTTATGTAACGGTATTTTACTTGAAGATTGTGGTTGACGGTTTGTTTCACTCTAAAGAGTGTGGTTGAAGGCTTATGTAACGATATTTTACTTGAAGATTGTGGTTGATGGTTGGTTTCACTCTAAAGATTGTGGTTGAAGGCTTATGTAACGATATTTTACTTGAAGATTTTGGTTGATGGTTGGTTTCACTCTAAAGATTGTGGTTGAAGGCTTATGTAACGGTATTTTACTTGAAGATTTTGGTTGATGGTTGGTTTCACTCTAAAGATTGTGGTTGAAGGCTTATGTAACGATATTTTACTTGAAGATTTTGGTTGATGGTTGGTTTCACTCTAAAGATTGTGGTTGAAGGCTTATGTAACGATATTTTACTTGAAGATTTTGGTTGAGGGTTTGTTTTACTCTAACATTTGTTGTGGATGGTTCACGTGACTCTGTATGTTGTACATGAGGTTTTATTTTACGGTCTTTTAATCTGAAGACTGTGATTGCAGGATTGTCTTTTACTCTGTAGGGTGTAGTTGAGGGTTTATATTTGGACTGTTATTCTGTAGTTTGTTGTTGAATGTTAATATATGTCTTTTACAGGGGCGGATCCAGGAATTTGTGTTAGGGGAGAAGTAAAAGTTTGGCGAGGGATCTGGGGGCGGCTTAAGGCCCCCAACAGGTCATGGCAGCTCCCGGAATCGTTTTTTTGGGAGACACCCAGACAAAATTTTCTAAACTTGTTTTTTTTTACTTTTTCCCCTTCTTTAAGCTGGCTTTATTTTTCAACTATGACCATAAATAATGAATTTTCTTAAATGAAACATCATATTACTGTTCCTTCTCTCTCTCTTCTCTCTCTCTCTCTCTCTCTCTCTCTCTCTCTCTCTCTCTCTCTCTCTCTCTCTCTCTCTGATTTGGTTGAGGATGTGTTTTACATTGTAGGTTGTATTCGTGCTTGACGGTTTGGTTTACGACTGACATGGGACTAAAAAACAAATAAAGACTTTAAACTTGTTTTTTTTTACTTTTTCCCCTTCTTTAAGCTGGCTTTATTTTTCAACTATGACCATAAATAATGAATTTTCTTAAATGAAACATCATATTACTGTTCCTTCTCTCTCTCTTCTCTCTCTCTCTCTCTCTCTCTCTCTCTCTCTCTCTCTCTCTCTCTCTGATTTGGTTGAGGATGTGTTTTACATTGTAGGTTGTATTCGTGCTTGACGGTTTGGTTTACGACTGACATGGGACTAAAAAACAAATAAAGACTTTAAAGACAAACACAAGCGGACATCAGATGTTTTAATAATAAATAATTTTAACCACGTATACTGTATCTCTACTTTCGTGATAAATTTCATATAAATGCTGATGCGAAAATAAAAAAAAACACAATCCAATCGTGGCATTACATATAAGTCAATACACAACTCACAGAGACAATTAACAACAAACACACAAAATAAACATTAAACACCAAAAATATACTAAAACACAAAATATACAACAAACACCCAAAATATACTACAGACAAGTAAGCAACACAAACAAAACGGTAATATCCGAGGTGTTCCGGAGAAGTTAGCCTAGCTGTTTTATTGACTCTCGTTGTACCAAAACGGTAATATCCGAGGTGTTCCGGAGAAGTTAGCCTAGATGTTTTATTGACTCTCGTTGTACCAAAACGGTAATATCAGAGGTGTTCCGGAGAAGTTTGCCTAGCTGTTTGTTGGACTTTTATTAACAAATTTGTTGTGAGGTCTCCAACATTGATTGATTGATTGATTGACGTTCAGTGAGCACTATTTTAGCTATATTTAGGACGAGAAAACGTTGACAAACTTTTGATCAACGAAACAAGGGGACAGGATGGACCAATGGAAACACAATTTGCAGGGCTTGTATTGCTGATCATTTTTCGCTATTTACAGTTTCAATCTAGCTGCTATAGTTTTCAAGTTACAGGACAAAAACGGAAAATTTCTGTCAGCAGAAAAGCATAGAGTTTGGGGTAGGGTGGAATAATTTAGCCTTCTGTAGCGGCTACAATGATCCTACTCCTTTTCGAGATCTACAAAAGGATACTTTATCGTGCAAGGAGCGTGGCACTCTCCAAACAAGTTACCCACTATTGTCCGCGGACAGTCTTTCCGTATTATGGCCTGACAACCCCCACCGAGATGGTCTCCCCTTTTCGCCACCAACGGACGCGATGGGCTGCTCTGTGGGTCGAGCACTGGGAACTCAAACAGGAGAATCCAGTCAGTTGTCCAAGAAAATTCCTGACCATCTGTGTAACAGATACCTCATGGTGGCGACTGTAAAATGTACTTATACTGAGACAAAATTAACCAAAGGGTTGACTATATATATATAATCTTTTTCTGAAACGAAAGAGGCCATGATATAAATATTGGCCTCTTTCGTTTCAGAAAAAGATCCGAACATTTTGCACGCGATTAGGTGGTTGTTTGGAGTTGTTTTCCCTATTTATATAATAATGTTGTGTTTAGCAGTCACTATTTTGGCATATCGAATGCTAAACACAACATTATTTTAATTATTATACTGACTGTCTTGACTTGGAAAAAAAAACAAGAAGAAAAATAGGGCATTAATGGAACATTACATTTACTGATACCCCGCCACGTTGTGATTTAAAGTATTCCTTACGAAATTTATTGGTATTGTCCTTCCCAAACCTGGACATTTTCAGGCTTTCACTGCCGCTTTGTTATTTTGGTTTTTTTTTTGTTTTTTTTTTTTTTGCAGACGTTATACGTTGATCGGCTTCTTCCGTTGACTAGGATAACAATACCTTTTTTAAAGCGCAGCAGTGATCAATCATTGATTACAAGTTAACCCCGCTACTTCGCGTGAATTACAATTAATTGACGCCCAAATTAATAGTTTTCTTAGGCAGGAGGGCATAGTGCACGGAGCACAATTCGTTTAGAAATATATGTCACATAGTAAATTATTTCTATTAAAGAACATTCTTACAGAAAGTATAATAATATGTTATATTATTAAATGTTATGTTATTGTATATGTAATATATTGTTATGAAACTTTAAGATGTCGGTCGGTAAGGATTGGAACAACATTTTAAGGCGATTTTATTTGTTTATAAATAGTTTGAATTTCTCATCTCAAAAGTGGGTAGAGACAAAAATAGCTCAAACCGCATAAGATAGGAACTGTTTTGTCTTACTATTGAGAAAACTTCATTCAAGCTGGAACAAACACTCTATCTACGTTAAACACAAACAAACTAGTTTGCCCTATAGAACAATTTAATAGAACAAAGTCACGTGCTAAAACTAAATAAAGTAAGACATAACTCGTCCCTTACAAAAATATCGAATTTGCGTCATGAAAAATATAAAATTTGAATGGGTTGATGTTTGGAATTCGACTTGCTGGCATGGTTCTCTCATACTTCCTAATATATTTAGCGAGTGGAAATGTTATTACTGATTTGGTTACAAAACAGAACAAGATATATTACAAAACGTCTTTATTATGTTACAATAACCACATATAATATATACAGCATAAACAACGTGTACGGTATAGTTCAGGAATAATATACAGTAATAGCCATACCATGTCTGAGTCATGTATATATACAGCATAAACAACGTGTACGGTATAGTTCAGGAATAATATACAGTAATAGCCATACCATGTCTGAGTCGAATTCTTCTGGATGTTGTCACACATTGGTTATTGTAAATTACCTGTAAAACATCAAGAATTGTTTACCTAGCTGTAAGCTTCATACACCGACTACTCTTTACACCTAGCTGTTATTTTTATACATCGGCGACTCTTTGAACGTAGCTGTAAGCTTCAAACACCGACGACTCTTTAAACCTAGCTGTTATCGTCATACATCGACGACTCTTTAAACGTAGCTGTAAGCTTCAAACACCGACGACTCTTTAAACCTAGCTGTAAGCTTCATACACCGACTATTCTTTAAACATAGCTGTTATCTTCATACACCGGCGACTCTTTAAACCTAGCTGTAAGCTTCATGCACCGACGACTCCTTAAACCTATCTGTAAGCTTCATACACCGACTACTCTTTAAACATAGCTGTTATCTTCATACACCGACGACTCTTTAAACCTAGCTGTTATCTTCATACACCGACGAATCTTTAAACCTAGCGGTAAGCGTCATGCGTCGAAGACTCTTTAAACCTAGCTGTAAGCTTCATGCACCGACGAATCTTTAAACCTAGCTGTAAGCTTCATGCACCGACGACTCTTTAAACCTAGCTGTAAGCTTCATACACCGACGAATCTTTAAACCTAGCTGTAAGCTTCATACATCGACCACTCTTTAAACCTAGCTGTAAGCTTCATGCACTGATGAATCTTAAAACCTAGCTGTAAGCTTCATACATGGACGACTTTTTAAACCAAGCTATAGACGTCATACATCGACAACTCTTTAAACCTAGCTGTAATCTTCATACATCGACGATTCTTTAAACCTAGCTATAGACGTCATACATCGACCACTCTTTAAACCTAGCCGTAAGCTTCATACATCGACGACTCTTTAACCTAGCTGTAAGCTTGATACACCGACGACTCCTTAAATCTAGCTGTAAGCTTTATATACAGACGACTATTTAAACATAGCTGTAAGCTTCATACACCGACGACTCTTTAAACCTAGTTGTAAGCTTCATACACCGACGACTCTTTAAACCAAGCTGTAAGCTTCATACACCGACGACTCTTAAAACCTAGCTGTAGACTTCTTACAGTGACTCTTTAAACCTAGCTCTAAGCTTCATACACCGACGAATCTTTAATCCTAGCTGTAAGCTTCATGCACCGACGAGTCTTTAAACCTAGCTATAGACGTCATACATCGACGACACTTTAAACCTAGCTGTAAGCTTTAGACACATACTAAAGTCCACATTCAGACGTTAATGACAGCCGTGACATACAGAAGTCGTTTTATGTTACATGTGCGTTACTATACACGCACATCTCCTGTTGGTATAGCTAATTACAATTTCGTTCGTTTAAAGTGTTGTTTTGTTTTGTTTTGTTTGAATGCACGGTGTTTAATGTTATGTACTTTAATTTGTCATCTGTATCATGGCGTCCAATTTTTAGTTTTTTAGACGGATTGGGAAGCTTGGGAAATCGGTGAAAACCCTGACCTTCCTCAAGATACATGGACTATGTTACTAGCTACGAACTTCTACTTTATTGCTCGGATCCTAAAATTCAGAATGCAATACTTGTTTTATCAGAATTTGTGTATTACATATCAATCTACAAGACAAATATTTCATTTTTGTAAGTTTCTGTTCGTTGTATACATGGTATAGATGAAGATCTGGGTGACATGTTACAGACAGTACAGCATTTTGTACGATAAAACAAGAGTACGTTCCGAAGTCTAGTATAATTGTTAATTGTTTTATAATGTAATGATATAAGTGAATATTCTATAGGATTGGCACAAGACGCCTCGGTTGTGTTTTGTTTTCTAATTAAAAGACAATTGATTATTATTTCGTTCCTGTCAATTGCATGCTGACATATTTCAGGGCAGAAATAAACATGTGTCATACTTAAACTATTTGATTACACAAATTCGGTTTATTGTACTTTAATGCTTCCTTGTTTAGTCTATATCATCTATTGGATAGTTATAAATATATCAAAAGCATTTTATTTGAACACTTCCCGATGCCGTTCAATGATTCTACTACAAAGACCGAGGCAGTAAGTCGTATATTGGAGACAATATTTAAGATTAATGTCGGGCAGTATGAACTTGTGACATTACAGTTCGGGGAATTTCTTACAAGGCCTGTCTATTAAGTATTAAGTTGGTTGATGTTACTTTTTGAGTAACTTAACTTCCGGTCACATGGTGCATCATTGATCATTGGTGTTTTATTTTGCAATAAATAAGCATTGTGTATTCAGTCCTCGTGATAATATAAATAACGTCACACAACCTTTTTAGACAAAAAAATTATGCATTTGCTATGAGAATTTCTTGACCAATCAAATTTGAATGTGCTGGTTTTGTGTGATTTTATTCCCAAATAAATGTTTGTAATTGGCATTGAAATTTTGGTTTTATTTGGCTTTTCTTTCTTGATCTACGGGAATGGTTTTCAAATGTATATTCGGTAACATAAGACTGACAAGTCCAGTAACTAATACTCTAATTTTATGATAATTACCCGTCCTTTTCTCCTAGTTACTTTAACCTTCCACGTGTGGATTCCAGCATTCGGAATGTTTAAGGCACTCACTATGATATCACAGTCTTTATTCGGGTCATAATCTAGAACAACGTTAAATGGGTTACTTTGTGTGGGCGATCTTAGGTACTGTTGTAATGCTGCCGAAAAAATGACGTCAACTATTTCCAGGTTCGGTCTCAATGGAACGGAAGTAATAAACGACAAACCTGCTTCATCCAAGTTATTTTCTGTTTTGACTTCCACTGTTACTGAAGGCTTAAAAAATCAAATTTAAAATAAATATACACCACCATATATTGTCGTCCTGAAATGGATGAAGTAATACTGCTAGCAGGACGTAAAGCGACTAAGCACGCAACAGATGTATACAGTGACATACAGAACTGGTTAAATACCACGACATTAGCAATATGTCACTTGTAAAATACCACTTCAAACTTAAATGACACAAATTATAAGTTTTTTGTCTTAGTTTAAGAATCTTTTCATATACGGCCTCTTCCCCAAACTGCTATATTATACAATGAAAACATTATTGAAGCTGGAGTTGACAAACCCATGTAACAACGTATGATTGTAAAACGGATCATCTTAGATTATAACTTCATGGACTACAATTATATATACACTTACTTCATGGACCACTATTATATATACACTTACTTCATGGACCACTATTATATATACACTTACTTCATGGACCACTATTATATATACACTTACTTCATGGACCACTATTATATATACACTTACTTCATGGACCACTATTATATATACACTTACTTCATGGACCACTATTATATATACACTTACTTCATGGACCACTATTATATATACACTTACTTCATGGACCACTATTATATATACACTTACTTCATGGACCACTATTATATATACACTTACTTCATGGACCACTATTATATATACACTTACTTCATGGACCACTATTATATATACACTTACTTCATGGACCACTATTATATATACACTTACTTCATGGACCACTATTATATATACACTTACTTCATGGACCACTATTATATATACACTTACTTCATGGACCACTATTATATATACACTTACTTCATGGACCACTATTATATATACACTTACTTCATGGACCACTATTATATATACACTTACTTCATGGACCACTATTATATATACACTTACTTCATGGACCACTATTATATATACACTTACTTCATGGACCACTATTATATATACACTTACTTCATGGACCACTATTATATATACACTTACTTCATGGACCACTATTATATATACACTTACTTCATGGACCACTATTATATATACACTTACTTCATGGACCACTATTATATATACACTTACTTCATGGACCACTATTATATATACACTTACTTCATGGACCACTATTATATATACACTTACTTCATGGACCACTATTATATATACACTTACTTCATGGACCACTATTATATATACACTTACTTCATGGACCACTATTATATATACACTTACTTCATGGACCACTATTATATATACACTTACTTCATGGACCACTATTATATATACACTTACTTCATGGACCACTATTATATATACACTTACTTCATGGACCACTATTATATATACACTTACTTCATGGACTACTATTATATATACACTTACTTCATGGACCACTATTATATATACACTTACTTCAGTCGCCTTAAGGTTTCAGCGATGACACTAAATGTTCCTATGATAATTAGCTGGGTATATCATTCTTAAATTAAAACAATTACTTCAACTCTAGTTTTCTTATGTAGTACTCGGATAATATTGGGCCAAACCGGGGTAAACAATGATCGACCAACAAAACTGCCCAGCGCGGACCCTGGTGGCGCATTGGAGAGTCAGATCGCGGTCTGTTGTGGATAACGTGTTTGAAGAAATGCGTGATTTATTCTTAGCATTTTTTAATAATTAATTGTGTTAACAGAACGGTATTTTTCATATAAATTGATTTAGTTCGAGAACTAACTGAACTCTAGTGTATATATAAAATAACTCAACATCCGATGTACTCCCTGGAAATTATTATCATTAAAAGTGTTCTCAAATACGCCCTTTACTAAATAACAGAGAGCCAATTCTTCCTAATATTGATTTCATTGTTAATTATGAGACAGTACGGTCAATGAATACAATTACCAGCATTGCCCGTTCATGTGTGTTTTTACTGGTTTATGTGGTCAGCTTGTTCTTAACCTAAATTTGAGGCAATTTCTTTTAAGCAGTCCTAAGGCCTTATTGTTGGCGTATTGATAAATAATTTTATATGTGTCAATCGGTGTGGTATAATTCACCATAACATATGGTATATTTCATTATACAACATGTTATTTCGTTAGAAGTATGTAACTGTATACACAGGAGAAATAAGACTGGCCCTATTGGTGTCAATTGACACCAATTAGAAATTTACATTCGATCAAGTGGTGTTTAGTTAACACCAATTAGAAATCGACATTGGAGCACGTGTTCAATAAACACCAATAAGAAATTGACATTGGTGCACGTGTTCAATTAACACCAATTAGAAATTGACCTTGTAGCATGTGTGCAATTAACACCAATTAGAAATTAACATTAGATCACGCGTTCAATTAACACCAATTAGAAATTGACATTGCATCACTGATCATCCAGAGCAATGGCAGTCACTCAATAAATCTATATAATTAGCTTTCTCGGGCAGTAGACGAGACTGAAGATGGATCTTTTATACTTTCTACAAAAATCCTTGGTAACAAAACTTCTAACTCACCTTTTCACATAGCTCACAAAACAAGTAAACATTGTAAGAAATTTTGAAGATTTAAGGCTCTTATTGTTTATTTTAAAGAGGGGGGACAAGATCTTTTCTTTTAACGTGTTTTTGACATTTTTACGCGTCTGTTAACTGTTTTTCTTTTAAATAAAGCAACTGTTAACTGTTTTTCAAACATTAGCTGTTATCTGTTTTCTTAAAAATTGACATTGTCGATAACTGTTATAATGAAAATAATATCCGGTTTGCTGTTAATAGTGGGAAGAGAATGTATAATATCAGCATTAACCATAGTACTGTAATCGTAAGACTGTAATATCGGATTAGCGACCAGCAGCCGTAGTACTGTAATCGTAAGACGGTAATACCGGATTAGCGACCAGCAGCCGTAGTACTGTAATCGTAAGACGGTAATATCGGATTAGCAACCAGCAGCCGTAGTACTGTAATCGTAAGACGGTAATATCGGATTAGCGACCAGCAGCCGTAGTACTGTAATCGTAAGACGGTAATATCGGATTAGCGACCAGCAGCCGTAGTACTGTAATCGTAAGACGGTAATATCGGATTAGCGACCAGCAACTGTAGTACTGTAATCGTAAGACGGTAATATCGGATTGGCGACCAGCAACCGTAGTAGTGTAATCGTAAGACGGTACTATAGGATTAGCGACCAGCAACCGTTGTACTGTAATCGTAAGACGGTAATATCGAATTAGCGACCAGCAACCGTACTGTAATCGTAAGACGGTAATATCGAATAAGCGACCATCAACCGTTGTACTGTAATCGTAAGACGGTAATATCGGATTAGCGACCAGCAACCGTAGTACTGTAATCGTAAGACGGTAATATTGGATTAGCGACCAGCAACCGTAGTACTGTAATCGTAAGACGGTAATATCGGATTAGCGACCAGCAACCGTAGTACTGTAGTCGTAAGACGGTAATATCGAATTAGTGACCAGCAACCATAGTACTGTTATCGTAATACGGTACTATTGGATTAGCGACCATCAACCGTAGTACTGTAATCGTAAGACGGTAATATTGGATTAGCGACCATCAACCGTAATACTGTAATCGTAAGACGGTAATATTGGATTAGCGACCAGCAACCATAGTACTGTTATCGTAAGACGGTAATATCGAATTAGCGACCAGCAACCGTAGTACTGTTATCGTAAGACGGTAATATCGGATTAGCAACCAGCAGCCGTAGTACTGTAATCGTAAGACGGTAATATCGGATTAGCGACCAGCAGCCGTAGTACTGTAATCGTAAGACGTTATATCGGATTAGCGACCAGCAGCCGTAGTACTGTAATCCTAAGACGGTAATATCGGATTAGCGACCAGCAACCGTAGTACTGTAATCGTAGGACGGTAATATCGATTAGCGACCAGCAGCCGTAGTACTGTAATCGTAAGATGGTAATATCGGATTAGCGACCAGCAGCCGTAGTACTGTAATCGTAAGACGGTAATATCGGATTAGCGACCAGTAGCCGTAGTACTGTAATCGTAAGACGGTAATATCAGATTAGCGACCAGCAACCGTAGTACTGTAATCGTAAGACGGTAATATTGGAGTAGTGACCATCAACCGTAGTACTGTAATCGTAAGACGGTAATATTGGATTAGCGACCATCAACCGTAGTACTGTAATAGTAAGACGGTAATATCGGATTAGCGACCAGCAATCGTTGTACTGTAATCGTAAGACGGTAATATCGAATTAGCGACCATCAACCTTAGTACTGTAATCGTAAGACGGTAATATCGGATTAGCGACCAGTAACCGTAGTACTGTAATCGTAAGACGGTAATACCGGATTAGCGACCAGCAGCCGTAGTACTGTAATCGTAAGACGGTAATATTGGATTAGCGACCAGCAACCGTAGTACTGTAATCGTAAGACGATAATATCGAATTAGCGACCAGCAACCGTAGTACTGTAATCGTAAGACGGTAATATCGGATTAGCGACCAGCAACCGTAGTACTGTAATCGTAAGACGGTAATATCGGATTAGCGACCAGCAACCGTAGTACTGTAATCGTAAGACGGTAATATCGGATTAGCGACCAGTAACCGTAGTACTGTAATCGTAAGACGGTAATATCGGATTAGCGACCAGCAATCGTTGTACTGTAATCGTAAGACGATAATATCGAATTAGCGACCAGCAACCGTAGTACTGTAATCGTAAGACGGTAATATCGGATTAGCGACCAGCAACCGTAGTACTGTAATCGTAAGACGGTAATATCGGATTAGCGACCAGCAACCGTAGTACTGTAATCGTAAGACGGTAATATCGGATTAGCGACCAGTAACCGTAGTACTGTAATCGTAAGACGGTAATATCGGATTAGCGACCAGCAGCCGTAGTACTGTAATCGTAAGACGGTAATATCAGATTAGCGACCAGCAACCGTAGTACTGTAATCGTAAGACGGTAATATTGGAGTAGTGACCATCAACCGTAGTACTGTAATCGTAAGACGGTAATATTGGATTAGCGTCCATCAACCGTAGTACTGTAATAGTAAGACGGTAATATCGGATTAGCGACCAGCAATCGTTGTACTGTAATCGTAAGACGGTAATATCGAATTAGCGACCACCAACCTTAGTACTGTAATCGTAAGACGGTAATATCGGATTAGCGACCAGCAACCGTATTACTGTAATCGTAAGACGGTAATATTGGATTAGCGACCAGCAACCGTATTACTGTAATCGTAAGACGATAATATCGAATTAGCGACCAGCAACCGTAGTATTGTAATCGTAAGACGGTAATATCGGATTAGCGACCAGCAACCGTAGTACTGTAATCGTAAGACGGTAATATCGGATTAGCGACCAGCAGCCGTAGTACTGTAATCGTAAGACGGTAATATCGGATTAGCGACCAGCAACCGTAGTACTGTAATCGTAAGACGGTAATATCGGATTAGCGACCAGCAACCGTAGTACTGTAATCGTAAGACGGTAATATCGGATTAGCGACCAGCAGCCGTAGTACTGTAATCGTAAGACGGTAATATCGGATTAGCGACCAGCAACCGTAGTACTGTAATCGTAAGACGGTACTATCAGATTAGCAACCAGTTAACAAGTCATCAATCAGGAGAGAAAAAAAAGACCACCGATGTTATTATAACACAGTAATAACATTTTTACAACCAAACATCAAAGAACGGGGATTTTATGTCCACATTGAATATTACAAGTAGTATTATGAATGGATGTTTTTTTATCATATCCCAAGCCCAGATTAGTTGCTTGAGTCTTATTCTATGTTTATTACTTTTCGTATCGTGGTGAATTGTTAACGACAGCTGTTTGCTCTTTCATTGTAAATAATCTACGTTTAATATTCTCGTTGTATTAATTCTAATAATAAAATCAGCAGATCGACGGTATATTAATAACACGTGCCGAGGAAATAAATACTGTAACGAAACAGAACAAAAGTACAGGTTAATGGTGACTGATTTGTATTAATATATGGGGCACCTAATGGTTTATAATCGTGCAGTGACTTCCGGTGTACTATTATTTTAACGTAATCTTCCGTAATTTGTCAATTATCCTTCACCTACTCTAATTATTCATTTTTAGATTGATGATTCATCCAAAATATAAAACATTTTTTCCGAATGCGATTTTTTTTATAGTGAGTTTCAAATGGTAAATATATTACCCGGTATGGACGTCCAAATATCAGTCCATAACTGCGTACTGCATTGAATGAGGTTCTGTCTGGAATCGCCTGCTGTTTTTCCTCAACCTCGTTATGAACCACACTGTAAGCATCCAAACGTTTTTGTTGTATAGGAAGTATATCGTTACTATTGTCTAACATGTCTGTCAATTGGTTGTTATTCTGAAAAATATACCAATAATGTGTCTGTTATAATAAACATGATAAAATTGATTATGTTGTTTTCATGAACTTGCCATGATCGCGTAAAACTTGCAGAATGTTTCAGGGCCCGGCGCCACAAAACCTTTCTGAGTAAAAAAGTTTTGCTCAACATTAAATTGTTCTCAATTACCATGACAACAAGGGAAAGTGGAAGATTTGATTGGATGGAATTGAATAAAAAAATTCTCAGCAAAGACAATAAATAGCGCTTTTTTTTAAACAACTTAATTCCTTTATAAAAATAGTTCTTTACCAATCCAGAGTCCTGTTTGCAACATTTTTTAATTGTATATCGTGCTTTCCTGTTCAATCGTCATTGATGCATGATAGACACCAACATAATAAAACTACACCCAGAAACGCGTTTGACTAATCAAGATTTATTAGTGGCTCTCAAACCAACGATAATGGAAAACCAAATAATAAAAGTGTTAAAAAGTATTCATCGTCAATATTAACAAATACCCCGGGGATATTGAAACCAGTTTCAAATTGGCGTCTATTTATTGAATAATTTATTTGTTCTACATAATATAAATAGTTAAACATAATATAAAGATATCAAATATCGAATTTAAAAATACATGCATTTTACAGAATCTATCATCGTCTGCGATTTGTCTTGAAATTAACAAGGGAGATAACCGATAACTTGACGTGTTCTAAAAATGGCAAACAAAACTTCGAAAGTGAAATTTATCATTAAAAGTTTTGTTCGGAATAAAAAGTCGTCAAAAAATATCAAGGTTATTAATATGCAGTAGGCATTGCCAAAATGTGAGCACAGACAATATAGTCATTTATTATCAATATATAATGTGCATTTCATAATTGACGTTACTTCCGAACACCAAAAATGTTCCTCTGAATTCCAGTGGTCACGTGACGTCTTTCTTTGTAATGGTAACGTCACGTGAAATGTTATTTGATTGTAAGTTTTTAAAGATCGATTAAGAGATTGCAAAAAATAGTATGAAATTTTTGTTGTCATTTTAAAATATAACATTAACTTTTTATCGTTGCCAAATTTATTTTCAAGTCTTTTTAGTGCTTCTTCATTCACTTTGTTCCAGTTTTTTGACGATATCAACTTCCGGACGAAAAAAATCAATATCAGCATTAAGCAGATTTTGATCACGTGATTTCATTTTGATCATATGACACGTAATTGCCGTAGAGCTCACCGCTCTTCGCGGGCAGCTTCGCCGCCCGCTGCGAGCTGTGCTCGCTATAAAATTGAAAATGCCATAAAAAGTTTCGTTGGCAGCTTAAATGTGTTGAATGGTAGGTTCTCCAATAGTGGTGGTCCAAACTAAGTTTTGTCTTCAAGCATGAGATATAATTATATACTCAAGAATATTAGTACAAGAAGACTTCAACAGAATATAATTGTTATTCAGGCTTCACAGGGGATACGGGTTCATATTCCCTGTGAAGATCCCGAATAACATATAATATCATTGACCATACAGTTATTACAATACAAGCCGATAAGTTTTTATGAAGCCTTCTCCACTTATAAAATGATAGATACATTTAACAACAATGATGACATTGTGAATATGAAAATTTGATAAATTAAAAATATTAGATTGTAATATTGAATGTATTGTATAATTAAATCAGACCTATTCATATATTTTATTACTGCACATCCCGATTGACAAAATAGTCCATGCACTACCAAAATGATCAAGTGATGTTAAAGGAACACTTTGTTTGTAAAATAACTGGTTTACATAGGCTTATGAGAATTGAGGCATGGATATATTTAGATAATTTACAACTATACACAATGATATATTTTTCAATGAAAAAAACTACCCTTTCATATATTTTGGAGAGGTAAAAAAGTGACCAATTCGGTCCGCACATCGGTATTACCCTATATATATACCAAGTTACCCCCCCCCCCCCCCCCCCACGTGCCCCCTCCCCAGCCAACGAATATTATTTCTTTACTTATATAACTAGGAATAGGATACTTAGACTGAAAAAAACACATCGTAATTTTAAATGTTTCTGAAAGCTGCAATAATACAACTAATCGCAGATTATTGCGCAGTTCTTTAAGCACCGGAGATGGCTGATTCCTTGAACTTGGTATACTAAAGATTTTATTACGTTTTAAAAAACCAAGTCTGCACTTTATCTAGAAAAAAGTACTTTACAGTGAGCACACAGGATAATGACTTTTCATTTTTTGTTCAATCAAATTGAATGTTTTTGAATGGTTTTTTTTTTCGTAAAATTAAAGCTGACAGTGGTACACCATTTATTCTCTGTTTCTATTGCAGGCTAACATTGTACATATCGAATCGATCAAATTGTAAGGTCTTTAATTTTCCATTGTGAATGTCATATGAACTTTAATGTATCAAATCATATAGATTATATTGTAAATTGCAAGGAAGCCACGGAATAGATAACAAAACAACACATACAAACAAACAACAGGTCATAGAGCACACAGAGTCATTAAGTATAAACAACACATACAAACAAACAACAGGTCATAGAGCACACAGAGTCATCAAGTATAAACAACACATACAAACAAACAACAGGTCATAGAGCACACAGAGTCATCAAGTATAAACAACACATACAAACAAACAACAGGTCATAGAGCACACAGAGTCATCAAGTATAAACAACACATACAAACAAACAACAGGTCATAGAGCACACAGAGTCATCAAGTATAAACAACACATACAAACAAACAACAGGTCATAGAGCACACAGAGTCATCAAGTATAAACAACACATACAAACAAACAACAGGTCATAGAGCACACAGAGTCATCAAGTATAAACAACACATACAAACAAACAACAGGTCATAGAGCACACAGAGTCATCAAGTATAAACAACACATACAAACAAACAACAGGTCATAGAGCACACAGAGTCATCAAGTATAAACAACACATACAAACAAACAACAGGTCATAGAGCACACAGAGTCATCAAGTATAAACAACACATACAAACAAACAACAGGTCATAGAGCACACAGAGTCATCAAGTATAAACAACACATACAAACAAACAACAGGTCATAGAGCACACAGAGTCATTAAGTATAAACAACACATACAAACAAACAACAGGTCATAGAGCACACAGAGTCATCAAGTATAAACAACACATACAAACAAACAACAGGTCATAGAGCACACAGAGTCATTAAGTATAAACAACACATACAAACAAACAACAGGTCATAGAGCACACAGAGTCATCAAGTATAAACAACACATACAAACAAACAACAGGTCATAGAGCACACAGAGTCATTAAGTATAAACAACACATACAAACAAACAACAGGTCATAGAGCACACAGAGTCATTAAGTATAATAAGCTAAAATTAAATGGTATGTGTTTTCAAATTGAAACTACGGCTTCAAAAAACTTATATATTGTTCATTTCGCTATAATTGGGATTTGCAAATTAAATTATTAGGTCCATAAATGGATTCTCTTTATAAATGGGTATTAAATAATATATATGAAACAAAACAACTGTTTATATAAATATCATGAACTTATCCTTGAAGAACAAATGTGTAATTGGTAAGATTTATTTTAAATATGATATGCCATTTTTTGTTGTAAAAATGTTTGAATTATTCTATTATTGTTTGCATGCAAATCAATTTGAACAACTTACGCCAAAAAGAAAATAACAAAACAATGTAAAGAATAAAAAAGGGGTATAGAAGAATCAAATTAATACATCTGAAAGATATGAACAAAACTATTGGCAGAATCAACACAAGGGAATAAAAACACATACTCGTAAAGTCTCGTAAAGTGCTTTTCACTAATTTTGATTATTCATTTTAAATTACATGTATAAATGCACGAGGAACGACTGTGGCAGGCTTAGTGAATCGTGAGAGAACCTTCTGTGTCATGTTTAGTGGTAGGCTTAGTGAGTCGTAAGAGAACCTTCTGTGTCACTAGGATGTTTAGTGGTAGGCTTAGCGAGTCGTGAGAGAACCTTCTGTGTCACTAAAATGTTTAGTGGTAGGTTTAGTGAATCGTGAGAGAACCTTCTGTGTCACTAGAATGTTTAGTGGTAGGCTTAGTGAATCGTGTGAGAACCTTCTGTGTCACTAAAATGTTTAGTGGTAGGCTTAGTGAGTCGTGAGAGAACCTTCTGTGTCACTAAAATGTTTAGTGGTAGGCTTAGTGAATCGTGAGAGAATCTTCTGTGTCATTAGGATGTTAGGTGATATGTTTAGTAAATCGTGAGAGAACCTTCTGTGTCACTAGAATGTTTAGTGGTAGGCTTAGTGAGTCGTGAGAGAACCTTCTGTGTCACTAGAATGTTTAGTGGTAGGCTTAGTGAATCGTGAGAGAACCTTCTGTGTCACTAGAATGTTTAGTGGTAGGCTTAGTGAATCGTAAGAGAACCTTCTGTGTCATTAGGATGTTTAGTGGTAGGCTTAGTGAATCGTGTGAGAACCTTCTGTGTCACTAGAATGTTTAGTGGTAGGCTTAGTGAATCGTGTGAGAACCTTCTGTGTCACTAGAATGTTTAGTGGTAGGCTTAGTGAATCGTGTGAGAACCTTCTGTGTCACTAGAATGTTAAGTGGTAGGCTTAGTGAATCGTGTGAGAACCTTCTGTGTCACTAGAATGTTTAGTGGTTGGCTTAGCGAATCGTGAGAGAACCTTCTGTGTCACTAGAATGTTTAGTGGTAGGCTTAGTGAATCGTGAGAGAACCTTCTGTGTCATTAGGATGTTTAGTGGTAGTCTTAGTGAATCGTGTGAGAACCTTCTGCGTCACTAGAATGTTTAGTGGTAGGCTTAGTGAATCGTGTGAGAACCTTCTGTGTCACTAGAATATTAAGTGGTAGGCTTAGTGAATCGTGAGAGAACCTTCTGTGTCACTAGAATGTTTAGTGGTAGGCTTAGTGAGTCGTGTGAGAACCTTCTTTGTCACTAGAATGTTTAGTGGTAGGCTTAGTGAATCGTGTAAGAACCTTCTGTGTCACTAGAATGTTTAGTGGTTGGCTTAGTGAATCGTGTGAGAACCTTCTGTGTCACTAGAATGTTTAGTGGTAGGCTTAGTGAATCGTGAGAGAACCTTCTGTGTCATTAGGATGTTTAGTGGTAGTCTTAGTGAATCGTGTGAGAACCTTCTGTGTCACTAGAATGTATAGTGGTAGGCTTAGTGAATCGTGTGAGAACCTTCTGTGTCACTAGAATGTTAAGTGGTAGGCTTAGTGAATCGTGAGAGAACCTTCTGTGTCACTAGAATGTTTAGTGGTAGGCTTAGTGAGTCGTGTGAGAACCTTCTGTGTCACTAGAATGTTTAGTGGTAGGCTTAGTGAATCGTGAGAGAACCTTCTGTGTCACTAGAATGTTTAGTGGTAGGCTTAGTGAATCGTGTGAGAACCTTCTGTGTCACTAGAATGTTTAGTGGTAGGCTTAGTGAGTCGTGTGAGAACCTTCTGTGTCACTAGAATGTTAAGTGGTATGCTTAGTGGGTCGTGTGAGAACCTTCTGTGTCACTAGAATGTTTAGTGGTAGGCTTAGTGAGTCGTGTGAGAACCTTCTGTGTCACTAGAATGTTTAGTGGTATGCTTAGTGAATCGTGAGAGAACCTTCTGTGTCAACTAGAATGTTTAGTGGTAGGCTTAGTGAGTCGTGTGAGAACCTTCTGTGTCATTAGGATGTTTAGTGGTAGGCTTAGTGAATCGTGTGAGAACCTTCTGTGTCACTAGAATGTTAAGTGGTATGCTTAGTGGGTCGTGTGAGAACCTTCTGTGTCACTAGAATGTTAAGTGGTATGCTTAGTGAATCGTGTGAGAACCTTCTGTGTCACTAGAATGTTAAGTGGTAGGCTTAGTGAGTCGTGTGAGAACCTTCTGTGTCACTAGAATGTTTAGTGGTATGCTTAGTGAATCGTGTGAGAACCTTCTGTGTCACTAGAATGTTAAGTGGTAGGCTTAGTGAGTCGTGTGAGAACCTTCTGTGTCACTAGAATGTTTACAGTAATATGTATTGTAAACACTGCAAATAATAACAAGTGACATACATAATGATAGTAACTGTAGTGAAAAGAGAGAAAGTGACATTACAAGTAAAGTTATAATACAAGAGAAACACAATACACGTACCATTCAGCTCGTCACAACTTATGAAAAACACTCAACACAACACCAAACTCTAGGTTCAGACTCTAACCAATCAATAGATGTATAAATGGGGTCGATAAATTGATTGCGAGTAAATGGACCCCGTTCTGATTCATTACAAAAACGAACTCTCCAAAATAGACGCTGAAGTCCTATACCGATTTATCATCATGGGTCTATTTTCGTGTAGTGTAGATTTTAAATATTATGTTATGGTTTAGCCAATGAACAAAATATATGAAAAAATAAAGTGGAAAACGGATAGCTTTATACATCAGTTATATCACGGTGTAGTTTTTAAAACTGGAAATCCTAATCCTTTTAGGCTGGACTCCGCTCAACACCCCCTAAGTATTTCTGTGTTGGGCACGCATCAGTCACAGAAGCAGTCGGCCAAGAAGGCCAATTTTTTCAATACATATATGTAGTATTAAAAATTGCTATATATTCCACTACAAATTTTTAATCATTATTTTCATATTATGACCATATACTTAGCTTTTAATATAAAACTTGTTTTACATACTAGTATTGCCTGTAGAAACTCGACACGATTGGTTTATATGTTATAAAATCTACCTCGAAGGATTACGTTTATATTTTCCAACTTTGATGTTTAATACTATTGATGTGATTCGTAGACATTGTATTCAGTACTGATGTAATAATTTCAATGTATGTATATATTAGTTTTTCTAAGCGCTAAGATCAAAATTAATCCACAAATCTCACAATCCAAAGGACAAACACACTCTACAAACAAATAAAAAAAAAACAAACCGATGGTCATGAAGTATAAACTTAAATTTTAAATGAATGTAAATGTTCCGATAACTCGAACATCTTTTTCTACAAAATTTAACACGACTAATTAACGGATATATATTATACAAAATTATAAAATGAAATGTCCATCTGTCACAGCGGGAATGACTGCTTAGGCCGTCGTAAACTCTAGGTACGACCTAAATCTGCATTTTCCACAGCGGGAATGATTGCTTAAACAGGTTCTTTCTGCTTTAATTCGTTTGGCCGAAAGACGTCAGAGACGTATAGTATAAACAGCCTACTAACGGGTTCAAGTTTCATTCACACTACACTATCTTGAAGTTTCGAGCTTTTAAATTGTCTATATATTAAATAAAATCATCATAAATTTGGCAAATAAATATAAATAATGGCATGTACATTTTAATGTATTTAACTAAATATCGGTAATAAAAGTACCAATGTTATATACTGTAATATGCACCTGCGGTCTAATTAATGCCAAATAAATAATAAAAGAATATTAAAGAGGTTTTACATGTAACACCGAAAGAATATAAGTACTATAAGGATAATTATATTATTGGTTTTTATCTTTAGGGATTCAGTTGTCAAACAAGAGGAGCTGGATAAATTTACGCAAATACTAGAAATGTTCAACTATCTATTGTCGACAGGACTGGATTAGACCTGCCAGAAGTGCAGGTTTATTAAGATGACCAGCTGAATAAAACTTGTAAAAAAATCAATATTTATAAGCTGTTGTTTTTGTCGCCGTGATTTATTATATACTAGTCTAACAGTCCGTAACAATCAGACTACAATGTAATATAACTTGGTATGTGGAAAGTAAGGTAACCCAAAGTCTTGATTAGTTTGTTTGTTTGAATGGTGTTTAACGCCTCGTTCAGCAATTTTTCAGCTATATTATTACGCCCAGATTGTACTGAGGGATGAAGCGGAGTAAACGGAAAAAAAACTTGGCAATCCTTGTTAATTAGGATAGCAGTCGAGTACACCCTGACTGCAGTGAGACTCGAAGCCGCCAATTGACTAAAGCTTGATTAGTCTAGCGTAGTTAATTTTATAACCTTGGTAGTTTTGATGACATTTTATTAATTACCATTTCAATATTACCTCAAACAATGGTATTGCTGATGATGAAAAATGATTTCGTAATTTCTAAAGTTCTCCTTTTCAATATAACGGTTAATGTACAGATATTGTTGACCATTTGATTGAACGTTGTAATATTTTCCTTCTACGATAGTTTTATTCAATGAATATTTCAGAATAGTATCACAAGTTGAATTTTATATTGCACGAGCTTACGATTGCAAATATATATTTTAAGAGGGATACTATTCCCTTTTATTGTATAGCAAAGCATTAAGTTAGGTAAAAAGTGCAGTTGTTGGATTTACGACGCCGTGAATTTAAATTATATTTCAAGATTACATTCTGCTAATTTATTTAGGAAATATAAGGTTGCTATAGAATGCAATATATTTTCTGTTCTAAATAATTTTGCCCAATATCTGTATTATCCCAGTTCTCACCAGTTACTCTGGCTTTCCGATAAAAACTTCATGCCATAAAACTATAACAAAAAATTATGAAAGTGTCGAACACCACGAACCAACAATCTATTTGACTACACTAGTGCTATCAAACAGGTGTAATTCTGATGTTTTCAAGAAAGAAATAATATAATACGAAACTGATCTCTTTTAATGATCAATGAAATTTGGTATTTTTGCAAAGTAGCTTTCACTCCCCGGCACTGCGACTATACTAGTAACTGGTTTAGGGATATAACCTCTGCCACACGTCATTCCCCATTTACTGCGGAGCTACATTTGTGGTCTGTTTGAAACGTTTGTAAACAAAGAATGATGTTTGTAAAATTATACGCGATCTCTTTTATATTTTTACATAGTTTTTTACACACTTTTGATACATTTTTTCATTGCAATTACTGTGTTTGTACGCGAAGAGTATCCGCCATGAGAGACATCTCTCTCAATGTCAACCAATGGTATGGCAGAGGTGCTTGTGGGTGACGTAGGATACTCAGAATCGTACCGTAGAGATTGAGTAGCTTTAAGTTTGTACAGTTACTTTTGTAACGAAACAACAAACGAAAGGATTAAATAATATCTTATTGGAAAAAGCATAACAAGGGCACACTGCACTTACATTATTATTGACAAGAATTGCCTGCTTTTTTCGTAAAAGTTAGGTTTAACCCGGGCACTTCAGCTTAATGCATAAATAAAAACTTGATGAACTGAAATTGCTAAAACTACTGAAAACAACGTAAAACATTAAAAACTAAATTTTAAAAGGGTTCATACCAGCACTATTGTTATACACAAAGGTTACTTTACAAATATAAGTGTACTATAACACTTCTTGTGTTTATATTTATATATTTTTGGTTGGTTCTCGTTTGCAGATGAATATCATTTTAACTGACATAAATAAGTACCCATCTGCGACATAAATAAGTATCCATCTGCAACATAAATAAGTACCCATCTGCGACATAAATAAGTACCCATCTGCGTTCAAAGTGTTTTAATTTTACAGGTGAGTGTGTTGGTTATTATTTATCACATTTCGTGCATATAGACATTTGATTAAGTATGAGTTTTTTTTCTTTTATCTTGAAACCCGATTCAAAATCACGTTTTAACGTTGTTTTTAGAATAAAATGAAAATGTCTTTTATACATGTTTGTTTACAAATAAAAATGCCGTGAACACCTAATCCTAAATCAGTTGCATGACGTCACTCAAGACGTAATGAGCTTTCGCATGTGTAATACCGTAACTTTTGAGACGAGAACAATATGAAGCTTCTAAAATAATTCTGAAAAATTATAACCATGGCATCAATGTTCTGTTTTTCAAAACAAAATTAGACTTACTGTGTCTCCTGAATCATAAAATATAGAGCTATAGTAAGTATCTAAGTTTCCAGGGTCCGAAAGACCTTTGGCTAAAATTCCTTGTGGATTTCCCAGTGCATCATCGTCATACAGTTGATAGTCAGAAGATAAATTGTCCGTTTCTATCAAAGTTGAAAAGCACAAAGAAAATTGATATATAACTAGCAGTTTTAAAGCCTTCATGTTTCTTAGAATAAAGTTTGGTATACAACTGATTTGTTTTGCGTGATTACCCGCCATTAATATTCAATATCTGTAAACTGTCATATTTTTATACGCCTACAACTCTCTAGAGATAATATGTATTAAGTTATGTTAATCGTACCATCTTATAATACCATGTAATATTATAACAAAATATGAAATATTTCATTAATTGACGCGATTTTTAGGCTTCCGGCAGAATATCCGTTATCTATCGGCTTAAACACCAATTCATGAATATAATAGCGTTATATGACCACCCACCGTTGAACGAATTAAAGATAAAGAGAAAAAAGTCATTAATAACACAACAAATCAACGTTGACCTTCGTTTTGTATTTTCGATTTTTACAAAAAGTCAGTAGACTAATTACCTTATTTAAGGACAAGGTATTAGATTTCAGAAACAGGTAAATTTAAACGTATTTTCGGGTGTTATGGTGTTTTGTCCTAATTCTTTTCTTTTTATAGAAATTCAAATACAAGACTCAAGCGTTTATCAAGTAAACGCTGTTATTTATAACTTTTAACACATATAAAAAGTATGCGACCATGTTTCCAAAAACGTCATAACAGAAACAATACTTAAATATAACTTTGTTAAAGATTTGGTCCCATTGTTCTAAACGGTATCATGTTCTGTCAAATTGATCGTAAATTTCATTTTATTTTCCACCACCTTATCATGTAACAGCTAATATGTTTACGTCCAATGTTATTATCAGAAGTGTAAAACTAGCCATAAGGAAAGTTATAATTAATATTTAACAGAAGATGAAATTATCAATGGAATAGCTTTGTCCGAAGGGGGATAATCTCGTGAACTATTAAATTACAGTCTATTTAGATCTCAGTCGGCCTGGCTAATTTGATTTGTTAGTTAGTTACTAAATTGATCATAGAAAACAGACGAAATTACATGTTACATCAATATTAAAAAGTACACAAAGCCACCGTTTCGAACACAACACGGGACTCGTAAAGGTAATGCGTCAACAATCTACTTTCAGTAGCACAGACTATGTACCGACGCCAACAACCCCCTTACAGTACCACGGACTATGTACCGACACCAACAATCCCCTTACAGTACCACGGACTATGTACCGACACCAACAATCCCCTTACAGTACCACGGACTATGTACCGACACCAACAATCCCCTTACAGTACCACGGAATATGTACCGACGCCAACAATCCCCTTACAGTACCACGGACTATGTACCGACGCCAACAATCCCCTTACAGTAGCACGGACAATGTACCGATGTACCGTACATTAAACTAAATGTATTCTAAAAACTTTCATATTGCTATTTTTAGGGATAAACATAAAAATTGTAAACTCAGACCAAATTATGTGTAATTATTTCAAAAACGAAACGGAAGTTTCCAATCAAGCAATAATCTTTCAGTAATACATATACCGTTTCAGAAATAAAATATTTTAAAATATGATATAGAGTACATTTAATTTGCTTTCGTCTCAACCCCCGCAGAAACCGCAGGATATAGAAAAAGTTTGTCAGCTACCAGGTTAAAGACTTTTATGAAACGTTCAAATGACCTCTTCGTAAAAACTGCAGTACTGATTGACGTCTATGTGAATTTGTTTAGATGGTCTTTTTACACGGATGTATTTTTATTCCATTCGGAGTTTTATTTCTTCCGCCATGGTAGCCCTCCCATTTGCATACAAATCTAGGGGAAAACCGGTCAACTGATGGACAAAATACTATTCATAATAATTCACTTCATGTTTAATGCCGATGATTATTAATAAAAAGCCCCACGATATGACAAGCTTAAATGCCAGAACTTGCAAATCTCATCTAAACCATACTGCGTACGAATGCTGGGAGAATGGTCCTCTACAACTTTCATGTTGTTCTTTCACAATCGGTTACAAAGAAACAAAGAAAATGTTTAACAAGGCTTCTTCTCTGAAATCCTAAAATTTAAGAAAAAAAACAAAAACGTTGTGATTTTACCATAACAACGTTCTTGCTTTATGCGTTTTGATTGGATGACGCAACGAGTACAGATGAGTGCGCGTGAGCTCACCTACCAGACATCGGCTATTGACGGAAAAATTGTTTTATGACATTAACAAGAAAAAACTTTTGATGCAGAGCACCGATTTGCCGCCGATTTGATGCAGAACACCGATTGGCCGCCGATTTATTTTGCATTCTGCATGTACTTCAGACCCAATAGTGTCATTAATGCGTGGCATACCGGCTGTATTATAATCAAAAGTTTCAAACCTTGAATATTGGTTTTTTTCTTTTTGCATTTGCTTCACTGCAAAATACAGATAATTTCGACAATATGGCAACTATAAGAGAAGATAATCTCAATTTTAAATTGCATTTAAAAAATTTTACGTGTAGAGGACCAGATAATCACAGTGCATGTATATCTTTTTATATAACATTAAAGCTTGCGTAGCAGGTATTTGGGATTTTCGATCGAACAAAAAACTCTCACTTTCTAAGGACTATTTGAACATTCCATTAGAATCAGCATTCCAATTTCCAAATAGAAAGCATTTGAACTTTTTCCCCATAAGGTCCTATGTGAAGCTGAGTCATACAGTTGTGGCTAGATTGAAATACCGATTTCTAAATTTTCGCATATATATTTTGTCTTATATTAGATAATAAATATTCTTGAATTGAAACTAATGTACACGTGTTTCAATTAATGAAATTATTGCAGTTATTCCACCGAAAACAGCACAACTAATAATCGCACACCTCCAAAAATTTAAACTTAAATTTGTACTCCTATAAATTTATTATATAGTGTTTGTTACATACTTCATGGACGTTACGCTTTGCATTTTTTGAAAATTCATTTTTTTATCCCACGTTCGGCCATCTCTGTTACGGACATTAGTGTTAAGAAAAGCATATGTAGTAGTTCAAGATTACTTTCTACCAGTCTACCGCCAACAACAACAATACCAGAGACAGAAATAATACATCTGAAACATACCAAATACTTTTTTGTTTGAAAAAACATGCAAAATCTTAATGACCATGGGTTCATTTTTAAAAAATAATTTCTGGTACAACATTTGTGTCTTGCTCCTTGTTTTTTAAATGTTCATAATCCTTGTGTAAAGTAACGTTTAGCCGTAGTTATAATAAGTTGTTTAATATTTTATCTTATATCAACAGTATTGTTGTCTCAAAGGTTTGAATTTCATGGTCAACTTTTCGTTACGGACATTAGATCAATTTCATGTTATGAGTGAAAAGCGTTGACTATTATAGTATAAACACACATCTGATAGATATGTAGCTGTCCAAACTTATCAATGTCATTTCTGTATTATTAATTGGCCTTAGCCATACCTCTCGTTCAAAGAAAAGAATGTACGTAAGAATAATGTGGAAATAATAGCTACACAACCCTCCAAACGAGAAACTTAATTGTAATTTTCAATTAAAATTGTTTTATATAAACCATTATTGCTGTTGATCTTCAATTTCACTGAAATTTTTCAGTTACGGACATTAAATATTTTGTATAATTATGGACAATAAAAAGCGGGATCACGTTATGAAAATAATGACAGAGTCCATTTTTAGCGACACAAATTCGTCTTCTACGTGATCAATCACTTCCTTCGGTATGTTGAAGAGTCTGTGTCATGTGAGGTATATTTTTATGTTTAAAGGCGTTCAGGTTAGAAAAAACAAAACGACATAATGTCCGTAACAATCAACTTTAATGTCCGTAACTGTTTTTTGTTATTCATAAACGTATATCAAGCAACAATATTTTTCGTCCGCTATGACTATTTCCGGACGGTGCAATAAAAATAATATCGAACACCTTGTAATTACACGTAAAGTAACGTTACATGCATTATTGTTACGTATATTATATGCTACGTACAATAAAGGCACTGCATTTTAAATTATTATGTCTTTAGGTGTTAAATATAAGACAGATATAAATGATGTTCTGATGTTCAGTATATTACAGCAGTTATGACACATTATTTAAACGTGGTCAAGGTAGTTCGTCTACTATTGATCACGTGGTCTGTCAACACTGAGATTGCGGGTTCGATTCTCACTGCAGGCAGGGTGTACTCGACTCCAATCTTAATTGACAAGGATTGCCAGTTTTCCTACCGCAGGTCGGGGGTTTTCTCCGGGTACTCCGGCTTCCTCCCCCAATAAAAACTGGACGCCATGATATAGCTGAAAAATTGCTGAAAGTGGCGTTAAACATCATCAAACAAACAAACATTATTTAAACGTCTTTAGTGTTTCAGCGCTCACAATCGGTTTTACGCTCATTAATTTCTTAAACGCGACCAAATAAATTTCGACTGTTTTAATTCGTTGCTGGCAACAATCTAAATGAAACATAGATAAGCATTTGTTATGATGATAATTGGGTTCAACCTGATCTAAAGCCAATTAGAGGACGTCAATAAACGTGTATTGGTCATGCTTTATAGAGAAAATTGGATGTTGTTACGTACATTAATAGGTTTTTGTCGACATGCAATCAAGGCCACATATTTATTTAAACAAAAACAACTTTTATCGAGATATATTTCTGTCTTTATACAGTACAACAATTTAAAGAAAAATCATAAAATATAATTTCTAATCGTGTTTAATGGTCATATAACTATTAAAAGTACTTGATGTAACAAAGTGACATGGTAAATCCGACTATACAGTACACAACTAGTAATGTATGGAGGTCAAATGACTGAGTGAACCTTCTGTCTCCAAAACATCAACATTAACATATTTTCTGTATAAGAAATAGTTCATGTAGTTTATTGAGACTTTCAGCCTTTATTGAATAAATATTCGACTTGAAAGTTAGGCGACATGTTTTTCTTTAAAATGCAACATTTACGACGAAATGAGTGATAATATCGTTTATTAATTATATATCTTACAGATGTCGGCATACTCCGGCATTGTTTATACAAAATATAGCTTTTTATCTGGTTTTCAATTTTTCATCCGAAATTGTATACACAAAATAGCCTTTTTTATGGTATCCCATTTTTCAAAGCTACGCTCGTCAATAAAGCTACACGTATCACCGAAAGACATAGTCCAAGGATAAATAAAAATGGTCTTCCTATATTATTAACTTCCGTAAATGAATAACCAAAATATTTAATATTGCATGAAACTTTGATATCACCCAGCATTTTTGCAGTCAAACCTCATAAATAATCTTGATTTTTCACTCAAGTTGAATGATTGAAATTCTTGTTGGAAAACTCGGTCCATTTATGGTAATTAAGCGTACTTCATAATAGTTTCTCCTTTATCCACCCTTAGCAACGAAAGTGAATACAACATATCGCCGGCCTCTTGGGCTGGGCGGCGATAATAACACCAACATATACTGGTCTATCGTAGTTGAAACAGTACCTGGATTAGACCTCGAACAATACAAGTTACAGTTAAAAACAATTAGTAATTTGATTTAATACTAGGTCAACAAAGAAAAAACCCAAACCTTTGAAAGTTACAATGTGTAATTTATATGCATTTATTCAAATCCTACATTTTCTAGAGATCTTTTGATGTTTACTTATAAAAACAAATTACAGAACAATATATTAAATCCTGCTCTAATCAAGTCTGTTAAGTGTTTGAAGAGGACGTAATTGAATGCATTATTCTATTGATTATACATTGGAATACAACACACATAAATAATCCTCTATGCTGGTATTCAAATACTGTATTGTATTAGTGTAGTGCTATTATTAGGGCAACCATATTAAAACTGTTATTATATTTGTCATATATTAAAGCTCCTAAATATTATTGTGTCTCATTCCTCTCATCTGCATTCGGTGAGAGCCTGTTGAGAAAATTCAAAACAATTAAAAACAATACTATGTAACATTTCTACAACCCAAGTTCGGCAAGCATGTTAAAAAAAACAACAAAACAACATTTAAAAATAATACAATGTGTTGACACATAACAAATACAACTTTAAAAAAAAATCAAAAATTTAAAGACAAAAAACAGTGGTTCAAAGATCTTTTCCATTTAATTTATCATTATTATATAAAATATCCTTAAAAAATATTAACATATGGGAGAACGTGTTTTAGGGCGAACGGACCCGGATTCGGGAAATCCTACGCTTATCAACAGGAAACGGTGCATACTTCTACTTCTAATTCTACTGCCTGATGACCAACTTAAACTGAATGAAGAAACTGTCATTTTTTCCGCGCATGCCTATATACAAATTTACAAATTTAAGAAGTGATTTATGTGAAAAATAAAATTCTAGTTAACATTTATAAATGATACTGTGATTATTATTATTATTATTTTTAAATAGTTATATAGATTAAAACTATTTACATAATCTTGTATTTAGTGGCTGTAGTTGTATTGAGTATATTGCTGTTTTGAATGATTCAATGGAATCATTCATATGGATTATTACAGCGATGCTATTACAGAGTTTTATGGTTCTTGGAAAAGGGATTGATATCTAGCTTGTAGTCTGCATTGGGGGATTTGGAAGGATAAGGAGTGCATATTTCTGGACTGTCTGAGAGGTGGTATGAGTCTGTCAGATTTATTGATGGCAACTAAGTTGGACTGTATTTTATAGAGAAGTATTAGTCTGACATCTGATCTTCGAAATGCAAGGCTTCTCCAGTTTAGATGGTGCAGCAGGTTTGATACGCTAGAGGTGTTGTGGTATCTATTAGTTACGAACCTAGCTGCACGTCTTTGGATCATTTCTATTTTATTAATTTTCTCTGCAAGAACAAACTTGGGCCCACGACAGAGCCTTGGAGCACTCCTGATTGGACATCAACATTGTCTGATGTAACACCTTCCAAGACAACTGCTTGTGTATGATTTGATAAGAAGCTTTTGATCCAATTATTTGTTTTGCCTTGAATGCCATAATGTTTAAGTTTGAGTGAGAGGAGATTGTGGCTGACTTTGTCAAATGCTTCGCTAAAATCTATAATTAGTACATCTGTCTGTTTAGCGTTTTCAAGGTTTAAGTAACATCATCTATAAATTCAATTAATTGTGTGTCACAAGGTCTTTGTCGTCTAAAACCATGTTGCAGTGGATAGAGAATGTTGTTTTCATCTGCGTGTGTCATGACTACTACATGTTCTAAGATTTTACAGCATATGCATGTTACTGAAATAGGTCGATAGTTTTCTGGATTGTACTTTGAACCTTTTTTGTAAATTGGTGTTACGTGTGCTGTTTTCCAATCTGATGGTACTTCACCGGTGTTAAGGGATTTTTGATATATCAGGCACAGAATTGGTTAGATGTCATCTGCTAGTTCTTTTAGGATACGGGGTTTGATTTGATCAGGTCCACAAGCTTTGTAAGGATTGAGATTTTTTTAGTAGTTTTGTGATACCTGGTATAGTAACTGTTATGTTATTCATTACAGGGTAGGTTTTATCATCACTCATGAAACTTGGATCTATAAATTCTTGGTCAGAGATGTTACTTGGTGTTGAGAACGCTGACTGAAATTGATTGTTCAGAGCTTCTGATTTTTTTTTGTCTTCTTTGATTATTTGCGCATTTTTCCTGAGTGGTCCAACTCCCACATAGTCTGTTTTCTTGCTCTTTATGTAAGACCAAAATCGTTTCATTGTATTTGTGCCATCATTGTTTTTTGTGGTGTAACAATGTCTTCAATATATTGCCAGTATGATTTTCTCAGGATTCTTTGTATATGATGTTTTAGTTTTTTGTATCTTTCTTTAAGTTCGTTGTTGCCTGTTTTTTTCATTTTCTTATGTAATCTGTCTTTAGATTTTATCTTTCTTCTTATCCCTGGTGTCATCCACGGGAGTTTGCTTTTTTGGTCAATTTGTTATGGGGAATATGTTTGTCTATCATACTATTGAGGTTTGTTTGAAAGTCATACCACAAGTCTTAAACTGTTTGGTGGTGTATTTTACTTTTGATTGTTATTTCTGATTTCGTCGATTCCCATTTAGCTTTACTGTAGATTGGTATGTTTCTTAGTGTTTGTTTTGGTCTGGATGGTGTGACGTTAAATTCTATGAAGACTATATCATGATCTGAGACAACTGGCAGTATTTCAGTGCGAGGAACCTGTTTTGGTAAGTTTGTAATTATGAGGTCTAAGGTGTTTTCTTTCCTGGTGGATTCAGTTATGAGTTGAGATAGATAGACCTGTGCCATCTAAGGTGTTCAAAAAGAATTCATGTATTCTATGGTGAGTAGAATTTGGTTTAAGTGATTTACTACTCCAGTCCAATCCTGGAAGATTGAAGTCACCCCCTAAAAGAAGTGCATAGACACCTTCTGTCCATTTACAATCTTTCAACAGTAGTTTGAACACATACAACAATATCTTCGGCTCGACGGCATCTTGATAATTTGAAAACGATCAGAATTTGCTATCGTTTGTTTTATTGTGGTACCTTGACGAATACCCGGAAGCGGAAGAGAGAAATCGCTGGAAATTTAAATTGTCCTCCTCCAACCGAAGAGTTCTAATTCAAGGAAAGATAACAACTGTTTTCGAGAAAACTGTCATATTATTTCGATTGTAGAATTGTTAAAAAAATAATGTATCGGGAGTAGTTTAAATCATATAAATCTCAGAATTCAGACCAAAAATAACTGCATTATTAACAATAACGATAATTATGGATAACACATAACAAACTGCATTTTAAGTCCTTTTTTACATTTACACTTGTGCGAACTAAACTAAATGGAATTTCGACACGGCTTTGTTTACATAGCTAAAGCAGGACATCATATTAGAATATATAATAATGTATTGCTGCTACATCAGTCTATTCTATTTAAGAATACAATATACTATTGAGTTTTCATGGCCGAGAATAGAACTGTCTTCTGTTTTAAATGATTTCAAAACTTTTGTTACTGACAGACGAGTACCTTGTGCAATTTTCAAAGAAAATGTCTGTCATCTAACAGTGTTTGTTTACCAGAACATTGACATTGCCATAAACTCGTGTTAATTCCGCACTACATCTTAAGAAACAAATCTCATCCTACAAATATTAAATAAGAAAAATAGCAAAGAAAACCGACCGAACAACAAGAGTCAAAAGTCAAGGGACAGTTACAAATTCGGATATAGACAAACACAACACAAAAACAGAAAGAGAGTAACCCGAACCCAATAAAAACCATGGGTGCACTCAGGTGCTCCGGACGAGTAAGCAGTGCCTGCCTCTAATTAGACACCCGTCGAATTACTTACTGTGATGTCTAGGGAAAAGTCAAATCCAGGAATAGGAAACACTACCTATGACTCAGCGAAAATGTCAGATCGTATTTGAGACACTGATTTCCCATAACGATCAATTTAAGTCATGGTGGCGACCATAGAACTTCTGGAGAGATAACATCAGCCTAGGTGCAACAAACTCTTGCTTGAGTAGTTTAGCAGTCAACGGCAATAATCGGTCTAGCAAATCGGAATACCGATCGCAGGATCTAGAATAACGTATAAGTTGTGAAATGTACACACCATACGCTGGAGCTGCTGGAATGTTGCTGACAATTCGAAAGTTAAAGTCATCACGTTTGTAGAGTTTAGTTTGTAGTTTTCCTGAGTCAATTTCTAGAAGTAGGTCTAAGTAAATGTTGTGCTCGTAAAGTTGCAGCTGGAATATAAAAATTCAATAGTATATTGAATCTTTTATCTGTTTCCTCAAACTCCCATTTGTATCCACTTGTTTCGTTTGATATCTCACTTAGTTTAAGGTATAACAGTAGTAAATTTATACCAGTAACTGGTTACCAGATTGTGTACCCTACATAACAAACAGACCTATGGTGTTTTCTGATTGGTCGATAGTGTTAGATGTGTCAAAATATTTTCTGTAAGCTGCTGTATGAATTAAGTGGTAAAATTTTTCACAGATCTTGCAAGATAAAGATTAAGTCATCTTATAAACAATTTAGTATTTTTACATTCACTGCATTAGAAATTACATGTAAAAGTGGGAACGGCTCAAAACGTTCTGACTAGTGAAAACGGAATTAGTCACGGATATATATGGTATATAGTTTTTAGCCCAGGTAAAGGCTGAGGATTGATGAATGAAACATTTACTACCGATCTGCCTTAATGTGCCTCCTGTAACTAAATATAGGACTGCCTGGCGTGATTTATTATTGTGGCAATTCAGTTGTTATCTATTTGTTGTTTAAATTAATTTCTGTTCGGAATCATTATTAAAAAACGCACCTTTATTTATTATTTCCTTAAGCTGTCGGAGTTACATATACAGGTTTACTTGAACAAAATATAATATGTTTTTTTACCAATAAGCAAGAAAAACACCTGTAGGAGGACAAGACGGAAACCTCGAAGGAGAAAGAAAAACACCTGTAGGTGGACAAGACGGAAACCTCGAAGGAGAAACCTGATAACTGTGTGTTTATAGATTATGTCGTGATAGAAATTTAGAGCCTTGACGTATCTATTTGCAAGAGGGGCACGTTTTCTTTTGTTAAAGATCATAGATGCAAAGTAAAGGAGTTTTCTTTCCTAATCTCTGCATTTGTTGCTAAGAAAACGAATTGGGTTACCTTACATATCAGCTCGTCGTCTATCTTACTGTCGATTGTGAAGGTCAACCTTCTTTTTTCAATTGGTTTCCAAAAAGCAAATTTCTTCCCAGTTGGTGTATTTTATTTGTCACCGCTGTGGCCTCGTGAATCTTACTAATAAGGTTCGTTAGCTTGTCGGATAAACCTTTAGATGATTATCGTTTATGCCGGTGTCTTCAGAAAATTGTATCTTCGATGTATCTCCGTACGCCAAATAACATAAACCTATCTATTGTGTAACATCATTCACTACTTCCGGTTGAAATTCCGACAACAATATCAGAACAAACAAACAACAATAGACCTTTCACTCCTCTAAAACAATAATTTGTTAGGAAATATATAACATGCATTTGTATTATATATCAATGATGCAGACCAGCGTTCGTTGTGTTTTAACGGTTACGTTCCGCCGTACTCATCGTCACTATACTCAAATCATAAACAATTACTGCTTACTTGGTGCTTAAAGTATTTGTACTGATACTAGCCTCGTATGATATTGTGGTGTTCAGATACAGCCGATGATCTCGTAACAAAAACGCCAGTTGTTTATTTGTATAATAAACTAACAGGAAGTATAATGTCAACAGGGAGATGTAGCAAACAAAAATGTCTGCTAATATCAGAACAAGTGTATAGTAGTTTTAAACTTTTATCATAGCAATCAGCGTCATTATGTTCACAGACTGATTGATATATCATGGCGTCCAGTTTTTAATGGGGTGAAGACGGAGTACCCCGAGTACCTTCAGTAGGAAAACTGGCAATCTTTGTCAATTAAGATTGGGGTTAAGCGCATCCTGCCCCCGATCAGGCTCGAACCCGCAATCTCGGTGTTGACAGACCACGTGATCAATAGTAGACGAACAAACTTCACCACTAGGCCACCGAGGCACCGTTATTGTCTGAGGATACTTGCAAATCTAAATGTAAATTCGTCACATAAACTCTAAATCCAACAAAGTGTTCTTTATCCCTGTTAGTCAGTAACATAATCAAACTCTAAATCCAACACAACGTTCTTTATCCCTGTTAGTCAGTAACATAATCAAACTCTAAATCCAACACAACGTTCTTTATCCCTGTTAGTCAGTAACATAATCAAACTCTAAATCCAACACAACGTTCTTCATCCCTGTTAGTCAGTAACATAATCAAACTCTAAATCCAACACAACGTTCTTCATCCCTGTTAGTCAGTAACATAATCAAACTCTAAATCCAACACAACGTTCTTTATCCCTGTTAGTCAGTAACATAATCAAACTCTAAATCCAACACAACGTTCTTCATCCCTGTTAGTCAGTAACATAATCAAACTCTAAATCCAACACAACGTTCTTCATCCCTGTTAGTCAGTAACATAATCAAACTCTAAATCCAACAAAGCGTTCTTCATCCCTGTTAGTCAGTAACATAATCAAACTCTAAATCCAACAAAGCGTTCTTCATCCCTGTTAGTTAGTAACATAATCAAACTCTAAATCCAATACAACGTTCTTTATCCCTGTTAGTCAGTAACATAATCAAACTCTAAATCCAACACAGCGTTCTTCATCCCTGTTAGTCAGTAACATAATCAAACTCTAAATCCAACACAACGTTCTTTATCCCTGTTAGTCAGTAACATAATCAAACTCTAAATCCAACACAGCGTTCTTCATCCCTGTTAGTCAGTAACATAATCAAACTCCGTTCTTTATCCCTGTTAGTCAGAAACCAAACTCTAAATCCAACACAACGTTCTTTATCCCTGTTAGTCAGTAACATAATCAAACTCTAAATCCAACACAGCGTTCTTCATCCCTGTTAGTCAGTAACATAATCAAACTCTAAATCCAACACAACGTTCTTTATCCCTGTTAGTCAGTAACATAATCAAACTCTAAATCCAACACAACGTTCTTTATCCCTGTTAGTCAGTAACATAATCAAACTCTAAATCCAACACAACGTTCTTTATCCCTGTTAGTCAGTAACATAATCAAACTCTAAATCCAACACAGCGTTCTTTATCCCTGTTAGTCAGTAACATAATCAAACTCTAAATCCAACACAACGTTCTTTATCCCTGTTAGTCAGAAACATAATCAAACTCTAAATCCAACGAAGCGTTCTTCATCCCTGTTAGTCAGTAACATAATCAAACTAAATCCAACACAACGTTCTTTATCCCTGTTAGTCAGTAACATAATCAAACTCTAAATCCAACACAGCGTTCTTTATCCCCGTTAGTCAGTAACATAATCAAACTCTAAATCCAACACAACGTTCTTTATCCCTGTTAGTCAGTAACATAATCAAACTCTAAATCCAACACAACGTTCTTCATCCCTGTTAGTCAGTAACATAATCAAACTCTAAATCCAACAAAGCGTTCTTCATCCCTGTTAGTCAGTAACATAATCAAACTCTAAATCCAACACAACGTTCTTCATCCCTGTTAGTCAGAAACCAAACACTAAATCCAACACAACGTTCTTTATCCCTGTTAGTCAGTAACATAATCAAACTCTAAATCCAACAAAGCGTTCTTCATCCCTGTTAGTCAGTAACATAATCAAACTCTAAATCCAACAGAGCGTTCTTCATCCCTGTTAGTCAGTAACATAATCAAACTCTAAATCCAACACAACGTTCTTTATCCCTGTTAGTCAGTAACATAATCAAACTCTAAATCCAACACAACGTTCTTTATCCCTGTTAGTCAGTAACATAATCAAACTCTAAATCCAACACAACGTTCTTTATCCCTGTTAGTCAGTAACATAATCAAACTCTAAATCCAACACAACGTTCTTTATCCCTGTTAGTCAGTAACATAATCAAACTCTAAATCCAACACAACGTTCTTCATCCCTGTTAGTCAGTAACATAATCAAACTCTAAATCCAACACAACGTTCTTTATCCCTGTTAGTCAGTAACATAATCAAACTCTAAATCCAACACAATGTTCTTCATCCCTGTTAGTCAGAAACCAAACTCTAAATTCAACACAACGTTCTTTATCCCTGTTAGTCAGTAACATAATCAAACTCTAAATCCAACACAACGTTCTTTATCCCTGTTAGTCAGAAACATAATCAAACTCTAAATCCAACACAACGTTCTTTATCCCTGTTAGTCAGTAACATAATCAAACTCTAAATCCAACACAACGTTCTTCATCCCTGTTAGTCAGTAACATAATCAAACTCTAAATCCAACACAACGTTCTTTATCCCTGATAGTCAGAAACCAAACTCTAAATCCAACACAAGGTTCTTTATCCCTGTTAGTCAGTAACATAATCAAACTCTAAATCCAACACAACGTTCTTTATCCCTGTTAGTCAGTAACATAATCAAACTCTAAATCCAACACAACGTTCTTTATCCCTGTTAGTCAGAAACATAATCAAACTCTAAATCCAACACAACGTTCTTTATCCCTGTTAGTCAGTAACATAATCAAACTCTAAATCCAACACAACGTTCTTTATCCCTGTTAGTCAGTAACATAATCAAACTCTAAATCCAACACAACGTTCTTTATCCCTGTTAGTCAGTAACATAATCAAACTCTAAATCCAACACAATGTTCTTCATCCCTGTTAGTCAGAAACCAAACTCTAAATCCAACACAACGTTCTTTATCCCTGTTAGTCAGTAACATACTCAAACTCTAAATCCAACAAAGCGTTCTTCATCCCTGTTAGTCAGTAACATAATCAAACTCTAAATCCAACACAACGTTCTTTATCCCTGTTAGTCAGTAACATAATAAAACTCTAAATCCATCACAACGTTCTTTATCCCTGTTAGTCAGTAACATAATCAAACTCTGAATTCAACAAAGCGTTCTTCATCCCTGTTAGTCAGTAACATACTCAAAATCTAAATCCAACAGAGCGTTCTTCATCCCTGTTAGTCAGTAACATAATCAAACTCTAAATCCAACACAACGTTCTTTATCCCTGTTAGTCAGTAACATAATCAAACTCTAAATCCAACACAACGTTCTTTATCCCTGTTAGTCAGTAACATAATCAAACTCTAAATCCAACACAACGTTCTTTATCCCTGTTAGTCAGTAACATAATCAAACTCTAAATCCAACACAACGTTCTTTATCCCTGTTAGTCAGTAACATAATCAAACTCTAAATCCAACACAATGTTCTTCATCCCTGTTAGTCAGAAACCAAACTCTAAATCCAACACAACGTTCTTTATCCCTGTTAGTCAGTAACATAATCAAACTCTAAATCCAACACAACGTTCTTTATCCCTGTTAGTCAGAAACATAATCAAACTCTAAATCCAACACAACGTTCTTTATCCCTGTTAGTCAGTAACATAATCAAACTCTAAATCCAACACAACGTTCTTTATCCCTGTTAGTCAGTAACATAATCAAACTCTAAATCCAACACAACGTTCTTTATCCCTGATAGTCAGAAACCAAACTCTAAATCCAACACAAGGTTCTTTATCCCTGTTAGTCAGTAACATAATCAAACTCTAAATCCAACACAACGTTCTTTATCCCTGTTAGTCAGTAACATAATCAAACTCTAAATCCAACACAACGTTCTTTATCCCTGTTAGTCAGAAACATAATCAAACTCTAAATCCAACACAACGTTCTTTATCCCTGTTAGTCAGTAACATAATCAAACTCTAAATCCAACACAACGTTCTTTATCCCTGTTAGTCAGTAACATAATCAAACTCTAAATCCAACACAATGTTCTTCATCCCTGTTAGTCAGAAACCAAACTCTAAATCCAACACAACGTTCTTTATCCCTGTTAGTCAGTAACATACTCAAACTCTAAATCCAACAAAGCGTTCTTCATCCCTGTTAGTCAGTAACATAATCAAACTCTAAATCCAACACAACGTTCTTTATCCCTGTTAGTCAGTAACATAATCAAACTCTGAATTCAACAAAGCGTTCTTCATCCCTGTTAGTCAGTAACATAATAAAACTCTAAATCCATCACAACGTTCTTTATCCCTGTTAGTCAGTAACATAATCAAACTCTGAATTCAACAAAGCGTTCTTCATCCCTGTTAGTCAGTAACATACTCAAAATCTAAATCCAACACAACGTTCTTCATCCCTGTTAGTCAGTAACATAATAAAACTCTAAATCCAACACAACGTTCTTTATCCCTGTTAGTCAGTAACATAATCAAACTCTAAATCCATCACAACGTTCTTTATCCCTGATAGTCAGTAACATAATCAAACTCTAAATCCAACACAACGTTCTTTATCCCTGTTAGTCAGTAACATAATCAAACTCTAAATCTAACACAACGTTCTTCATCCCTGTTAGTCAGTAACATAATCAAACTCTAAATCCAACACAACGTTCTTTATCCCTGTTAGTCAGAAACATAATCAAACTCTAAATCCAACACGGCGTTCTTTATCCCTGTTAGTCAGTAACATAATCAAACTCTAAATCCAACACAACGTTCTTTATCCCTGTTAGTCAGTAACATAATCAAACTCTAAATCCAACACAACGTTCTTTATCCCTGTTAGTCAGTAACATAATCAAACTCTAAATCCAACAAAGCGTTCTTCATCCCTGTTAGTTAGTAACATAATCAAACTCTAAATCCATCACAACGTTCTTTATCCCTGTCAGTCAGTAACATAATCAAACTCTAAATCCAACACAACGTTCTTTATCCCTGTTAGTCATTAACATAATCAAACTCTAAATCCAACACAACGTTCTTCATCCCTGTTAGTCAGAAACCAAACTCTAAATCCAACACAACGTTCTTCATCCCTGTTAGTCAGAAACCAAACTCTAAATCCAACACAACGTTCTTTATCCCTGTTAGTCAGTAACATAATCAAACTCTAAATCCAACACAACGTTCTTTATCCCTGTTAGTCAGTAACATAATCAAACTCTAAATCCAACACAACGTTCTTTATCCCTGTTAGTCAGTAACATAATCAAACTCTAAATCCAACACAACGTTCTTTATCCCTGTTAGTCAGTAACATAATCAAACTCTAAATCCAACACAATGTTCTTCATCCCTGTTAGTCAGAAACCAAACTCTAAATTCAACACAACGTTCTTTATCCCTGTTAGTCAGTAACATAATCAAACTCTAAATCCAACACAACGTTCTTTATCCCTGTTAGTCAGAAACATAATCAAACTCTAAATCCAACACAACGTTCTTTATCCCTGTTAGTCAGTAACATAATCAAACTCTAAATCCAACACAACGTTCTTTATCCCTGTTAGTCAGTAACATAATCAAACTCTAAATCCAACACAACGTTCTTTATCCCTGTTAGTCAGTAACATAATCAAACTCTAAATCCAACACAACGTTCTTTATCCCTGTTAGTCAGTAACATAATCAAACTCTAAATCCAACACAACGTTCTTTATCCCTGATAGTCAGAAACCAAACTCTAAATCCAACACAAGGTTCTTTATCCCTGTTAGTCAGTAACATAATCAAACTCTAAATCCAACACAACGTTCTTTATCCCTGTTAGTCAGTAACATAATCAAACTCTAAATCCAACACAACGTTCTTTATCCCTGTTAGTCAGAAACATAATCAAACTCTAAATCCAACACAACGTTCTTTATCCCTGTTAGTCAGTAACATAATCAAACTCTAAATCCAACACAACGTTCTTTATCCCTGTTAGTCAGTAACATAGTCAAACTCTAAATCCAACACAACGTTCTTTATCCCTGTTAGTCAGTAACATAATCAAACTCTAAATCCAACACAATGTTCTTCATCCCTGTTAGTCAGAAACCAAACTCTAAATCCAACACAACGTTCTTTATCCCTGTTAGTCAGTAACATACTCAAACTCTAAATCCAACAAAGCGTTCTTCATCCCTGTTAGTCAGTAACATAATCAAACTCTAAATCCAACACAACGTTCTTTATCCCTGTTAGTCAGTAACATAATAAAACTCTAAATCCATCACAACGTTCTTTATCCCTGTTAGTCAGTAACATAATCAAACTCTGAATTCAACAAAGCGTTCTTCATCCCTGTTAGTCAGTAACATACTCAAAATCTAAATCCAACACAACGTTCTTCATCCCTGTTAGTCAGTAACATAATAAAACTCTAAATCCAACACAACGTTCTTTATCCCTGTTAGTCAGTAACATAATCAAACTCTAAATCCATCACAACGTTCTTTATCCCTGATAGTCAGTAACATAATCAAACTCTAAATCCAACACAACGTTCTTTATCCCTGTTAGTCAGTAACATAATCAAACTCTAAATCTAACACAACGTTCTTCATCCCTGTTAGTCAGTAACATAATCAAACTCTAAATCCAACACAACGTTCTTTATCCCTGTTAGTCAGAAACATAATCAAACTCTAAATCCAACACGGCGTTCTTTATCCCTGTTAGTCAGTAACATAATCAAACTCTAAATCCAACACAACGTTCTTTATCCCTGTTAGTCAGTAACATAATCAAACTCTAAATCCAACACAACGTTCTTTATCCCTGTTAGTCAGTAACATAATCAAACTCTAAATCCAACAAAGCGTTCTTCATCCCTGTTAGTTAGTAACATAATCAAACTCTAAATCCATCACAACGTTCTTTATCCCTGTCAGTCAGTAACATAATCAAACTCTAAATCCAACACAACGTTCTTTATCCCTGTTAGTCATTAACATAATCAAACTCTAAATCCAACACAACGTTCTTCATCCCTGTTAGTCAGAAACCAAACTCTAAATCCAACACAACGTTCTTCATCCCTGTTAGTCAGAAACCAAACTCTAAATCCAACACAACGTTCTTTATCCCTGTTAGTCAGTAACATAATCAAACTCTAAATCCAACACAACGTTCTTTATCCCTGTTAGTCAGTAACATAATCAAACTCTAAATCCAACACAACGTTCTTTATCCCTGTTAGTCAGTAACATAATCAAACTCTAAATCCAACACAACGTTCTTTATCCCTGTTAGTCAGTAACATAATCAAACTCTAAATCCAACACAACGTTCTTTATCCCTGTTAGTCAGTAACATAATCAAACTCTAAATCCAACACAACGTTCTTTATCCCTGTTAGTCAGTAACATAATCAAACTCTAAATCCAACACAACGTTCTTTATCCCTGTTAGTCAGTAACATAATCAAACTCTCAATCCAACACAACGTTCTTTATCCCTGTTAGTCAGTAACATAATCAAACTCTAAATCCAACACAGCGTTCTTTATCCCTGTTAGTCAGTAACATAATCAAACTCTTAATCCTACAAAACGTTCTTTATCCCTGTTAGTCAGTAACATAATCAAACTCTAAATCCAACACAACGTTCTTTATCCCTGTTAGTCAGTAACATAATCAAACTCTAAATCCAACACAACGTTCTTTATCCCTGTTAGTCAGTAACATGATCAAACTCTAAATCCAACACAACGTTCTTTATCCCTGTTAGTCAGTAACATAATCAAACTCTAAATCCAACACAACGTTCTTTATCCCTGTTAGTCAGTAACATAATCAAACTCTAAATCCAACAAAGCGTTCTTCATCCCTGTTAGTCAGTAACATAATCAAACTCTAAATCCAACACAACGTTCTTTATCCCTGTTAGTCAGTAACATAATCAAACTCTAAATCCAACACAACGTTCTTCATCCCTGTTAGTCAGTAACATAATCAAACTCTAAATCCAACAAAGCGTTCTTCATCCCTGTTAGTCAGTAACATAATCAAACTCTAAATCCAACACAACGTTCTTTATCCCTGTTAGTCAGTGACATAATCAAACTCTAAATCCAACACAACGTTCTTTATCCCTGTTAGTCAGTAACATAATCAAACTCTAAATCCAACACAACGTTCTTTATCCCTGTTAGTCAGTAACATAATCAAACTCTAAATCCAACACAACGTTCTTTATCCCTGTTAGTCAGTAACATAATCAAACTCTAAATCCAACACAACGTTCTTTATCCCTGTTAGTCAGTAACATAATCAAACTCTAAATCCAACACAACGTTCTTTATCCCTGTTAGTCAGTAACATAATCAAACTCTAAATCCAACACAACGTTCTTTATCCCTGTTAGTCAGTAACATAATCAAACTCTAAATCCAACACAACGTTCTTTATCCCTGTTAGTCAGTAACATAATCAAACTCTAAATCCAACACAACGTTCTTCATCCCTGTTAGTCAGAAACCAAACTCTAAATCCAACACAGCGTTCTTTATCCCTGTTAGTCAGTAACATAATCAAACTCTAAATCCAACACAACGTTCTTTATCCCTGTTAGTCAGTAACATAATCAAACTCTAAATCCAACACAACGTTCTTCATCCCTGTTAGTCAGAAACCAAACTCTAAATCCAACACAGCGTTCTTTATCCCTGTTAGTCAGTAACATAATCAAACTCTAAATCCAACAAAGCGTTCTTCATCCCTGTTAGTCAGTAACATAATCAAACTCTAAATCCAACACAACGTTCTTTATCCCTGTTTGTCAGTAACATAATCAAACTCTAAATCTAACACAACGTTCTTTATCCCTGTTAGTCAGTAACATAATCAAACTAAATCCAACACAACGTTCTTTATCCCTGTTAGTCAGTAACATAATCAAACTAAATCCAACACAACGTTCTTTATCCCTGTTAGTCAGTAACATAATCAAACTCTAAATCCAACACAACGTTCTTTATCCCTGTTAGTCACTAACATAATCAAACTCTAAATCCAACACAACGTTCTTCATCCCTGTTAGTCAGTAACATAATCAAACTCTAAATCCAACACAACGTTCTTTATCCCTGTTAGTCAGTAACATAATCAAACTCTAAATCCAACACAACGTTCTTCATCCCTGTTAGTCAGAAACCAAACTCTAAATCCAACACAGCGTTCTTTATCCCTGTTAGTCAGTAACATAATCAAACTCTAAATCCAACAAAGCGTTCTTCATCCCTGTTAGTCAGTAACATAATCAAACTCTAAATCCAACACAACGTTCTTTATCCCTGTTTGTCAGTAACATAATCAAACTCTAAATCTAACACAACGTTCTTTATCCCTGTTAGTCAGTAACATAATCAAACTAAATCCAACACAACGTTCTTTATCCCTGTTAGTCAGTAACATAACCAAACTCTAACACAACGTTCTTTATCCCTGTTAGTCAGTAACATAATCAAACTCAAAATCCAACACAACGTTCTTTATCCCTGTTAGTCACTAACATAATCAAACTCTAAATCCAACACAACGTTCTTCATCCCTGTTAGTCAGTAACATAATCAAACTCTAAATCCAACACAGCGTTCTTTATCCCTGTTAGTCAGTAACATAATCAAACTCTAAATCCAACACAACGTTCTTTATCCCTGTTAGTCAGTAACATAATCAAACTCTAAATCCAACACAACGTTCATTATCCCTGTTAGTCAGTAACATAATCAAACTCTAAATCCAACACAACGTTCTTTATCCCTGTTAGTCAGTAACATAATCAAACTCTAAATCCAACACAACGTTCTTTATTCCTGTTAGTCAGTAACATAATCAAACTCTAAATCCAACACAACGTTCTTTATCCCTGTTAGTCAGTAACATAATCAAACTAAATCCAACACAACGTTCTTTATCCCTGTTAGTCAGTAACATAATCAAACTCTAAATCCAACACAACGTTCTTCATCCCTGTTAGTCAGAAACATAATCAAACTCTAAATCCAACAAAGCGTTCTTCATCCCTGTTAGTCAGTAACATAATCAAACTCTAAATCCAACACAACGTTCTTTATCCCTGTTAGTCAGTAACATAATCAAACTCTAAATCCAACACAACGTTCTTTATCCCTGTTAGTCAGTAACATAATCAAACTCTAAATCCAACACAACGTTCTTTATCTCTGATAGTCAGAAACCAAACTCTAAATCCAACACAACGTTCTTTATCCCTGTTAGTCAGTAACATAATCAAACTCTAAATCCAACAAATCGTTCTTTATCCATGTTAGTCAGTAACATAATCAAACTCTAAATCCAACACAACGTTCTTTATCCCTGTTAGTCAGTAACATAATCAAACTCTAAATCCAACACAACGTTCTTTATCCCTGTTAGTCAGTAACATAATCAAACTCTAAATCCAACACAACGTTCTTTATCCCTGTTAGTCAGTAACATAATCAAACTCTAAATCCAACACAACGTTCTTCATCCCTGTTAGTCAGTAACATAATCAAACTCTAAATCCAACACAACGTTCTTTATCCCTGTTAGTCAGTAACATAATCAAACTCTAAATCCAACACAACGTTCTTTATCCCTGTTAGTCAGTAACATAATCAAACTCTAAATCCAACACAACGTTCTTTATCCCTGTTAGTCAGTAACATAATCAAACTCTAAATCCAACACAACTTTCTTTATCCCTGTTAGTCAGAAACCAAACTCTAAATCCAACACAACGTTCTTTATCCCTGTTAGTCAGTAACATAATCAAACTCTAAATCCAACACAACGTTCTTTATCCCTGTTAGTCAGTAACATAATCAAACTCTAAATCCAACACAACGTTCTTTATCCCTGTTAGTCAGTAACATAATCAAACTCTAAATCCAACACAACGTTCTTTATCCCTGTTAGTCAGAAACCAAACTCTAAATCTAGACGGCATAAAATAGCTGCAAATTGCTGAAAGTGGTGTTAAATATCATTCAAAACAAAAAAACAAACAAAACACACCGGTCTTTGAATTCGTCTTTACCGTCATCATGTTGAGAACTAGTTGTTCGTTTTCTCCCGACCTCTCAATAATAACGATATCAATCCTACCTTGAATGGTCTTACGACTTACTTTGATAAAACGTTTCCATATTGTACGCTATCAAAGTTTAGATGCTTTTAGTGCCCATAACACCATTCAGCTCATTGTCCTCTACTTTGATCTCATATTAAATTGGAGCCTCTTTTATTCCTTCTTCGCTTACTCGTTTCTAATTAATATTGAAGTATAAAAGACACCAATTTTCTTACCTTGTGTCTTGGGATGCTTCTTGTTGAATATGTTTTGACGACAGAATTGCCGGCATGGTTCCTCTTCAATCCTCTCAAATGCATCTTAGAAGTTCCTTTGCAATATCGGTTACTTTAATTTAAGTACCGATCACTACATCATTATCTTTCTATTTGGTGGTTTGTTTCGTATGTCTGTCTGTTTCACGAGTGTGTTTCTATAGTTATCCTTTTTTTCTTTACAGTGTGCACTAGAGGTGATTGCTGCTTCAACTACGTCTTCAGATAGTTGACACGCCTCTCCAGGGTGTGGTTTACACATATGTGCTGAGAAAAGACCATCAGTCCCATTTTGGGATTGTTACAATACTATTTTGGCATGTTCTTCTTCTAAACTGTACTTATCTATATTATTTTAATTTTGCCAGACAAATGCACACGTCAAGCTAAGTTTTTAAGTATAGTCTCGATGATTTGGAATATCTTTTTTACGCTTCTTGTTTGTCGTTCATAATGATTTGGGCTTTTGTTATCATACATGTATCACTGCATGTTTTTCTAACCCGAGTTATAGAAATATCTCGTGACTTCTTGTTGATGAGATTATTTCTCTGTTTCACCGGTTGAGATAACTTATTATGACGTCAGTTTGTTATGACGGCATGGACGTTACAGTTACGTTTGCACACAAATGACACCAAATATACTGAAGAAATGCCAAAATAATCTGCAACTCTGGTGAGAAAAAGTTTCAAATCACTCGCGAAAAAACAATTCAAAATCTCAAACCAGCGGGCACGGATATTTGTTTGTCCATCCTTCAACAGAGCATCTAGACGGACAAGATATCTTTGCCCTTGGGTTGGAGATTTTCCCGTCTCGCCTTTCTTGCTTCGCTTTTCCACTTGTGATAGATACTATTTATCTTTTGCTGCCTTATTAGCGTTTTGGTTATTTTTCTATATATGAGATACAGATTGTTTTCATACCAGATCCTCTGATAATTACTAAAAAAATGTTTTTTATTGCCGATCCTCTGTTTTCATTATGATAATTACTAAAATGATAACGTTTATTTATAATGGTTTACATAGTAAGTTAAAAATAAATTTGATTTGTTTTACCTTGTTCACTTGAAATATTTAATTTTGTTTGCTTCCTCAATAATTATTTCAGACGTTAGTGTCTCCTTCTGTATAAACACGATTTATGGTTTTAATGATTTAATAACATATGTGTTTAATAAAACCAATGTGGACTTCAAATTATATTTTTGCCTTTCAGGAGAGTTTGTGACATAAAATCTATATTTGTAAATGACAATTCTAATAGATTATATGAGCTATAACAAAATTTAAATGTTCTTTTTTAGAATCATTAAAATGTTCGCCACATTCTCAGCATCAAGACAATTGTATCTGCAACTTCTTTTGGCTTTTCTTTGGCGAGGGTACGAATTTTCGTAGTGTAGCAGAGCGGGAGTGATTCACTCCCGGCACTTTGATGTCCAAAATAAGTTGCATATACAATCAGACGTGGTCGATCTTGATATCTTTCGGCAATGTCACCATTTTTTTATCGGTTTCGTGTTTAAAATCGATCATTATTGATACATAATGATAGTTATTGCCATTTTTAATTACTCGCTGTGTGTTATGTATTGACTTTCGTGTCTCTTTTTGATTACGTTTACTACATGAAAACATTGAGAAACAAGAAAATGAATAGCGTGTTGTATCGTGGGTAATACATATGTAAATTACTGGATTATTACTACGGAATGGTTGTTATAGTTTGCATATTTGCACGTGTATAATAAAATTAGGTCACATTATCCATATACGGAAAAATGATCAACATAGCATTTTCCCCGTGCATCTTCAAAGACGAAAAAAAGAAAGATCGTTTCCCGTTAGTTTCGCAATGTCTAAAGCTTTAATAACGTAAAGAAGATTAATATTATGTTTGAATTTGGTATTAATAGAACGAAGTTAGAATTTTATTTATTTGCTACATTACGGGCAATAGGACTGAATTCTGCCGTTAATCCGACAAATCACAAAACTAACTTCGGATTATAACGACAGTAAAATTCGGCCTAATATGGTTTCGCAAAATTGCTTACTAATGTGTTTAAATAGGAATACCGTTTTTGAACCGACACTTTTTTGCTGATATACACAAAAATAGACAATTGTCGTGAGATGAGAGACACGATGAAAAACAAACAATCTGACATTTATAATTTGTTTCCTGATTTACTATTGAATATGGAAATGTATTGATACTTTCTATTTTCATTAGCGAAGATGGACAGTAAGGTGCGATCATAAAATTTCATTATCAATGATGCAGGAAGCTACGTGTAATCGAATTGATTACAGTGTTAGGTATCCTTCGCTCAAAGAATCTGGGAAACAATTTATTATTCTAAGATTTATAATGAGAAGTAGCTGGTCATACGGACATTCTTTGACTCAGATCGTTCAATGCGTAGCAGTGCGTAGAAAAATTCTTAACTTTCCAACAGACAGGTTCTTCCATGAAGGTAATAACCAAAATACAAAACTGTCTTAAGTCACACCTATCTGACTGTCATGTAGTATTATATATCAACGTTTGTACCAAATATTGTCACCATACCATGGAAGGTTACAGAGCAACTGATCTAATCGTAAACAACGTTGTCATTGGGCTAAAAATTAAGGTTAAGGTCAGTTGACAAGTAATGGACCCAACGCTTAACTTGCAAAAATATAAGGAACAATGTCAAGTGTTACGTCACCGCCGAAAACTCGTATATTTTATATATTATGTCTTTATTGGCAATAAATTCACCTTAAATATAATTAAATTAACACTGGTGAAGTGAATGCAAGCTATTTATTGTCTATGTAAAACAGTCATGTAAACCAATAATGGTCTTGCTACTAAGTATCACGTCAACACTAACACGCATTCGACTGTTAGCTTTACCATAAATTTGTTGTAACTAGTTTAAGATATTTATTTATTAAATACGTCTTGTCAGTTAGCATGCAGAACCGTTACTGAAAATATTACATATCATTAAAAAATGTCATTGGTTAAAATTTTCTTCCGTGAATTTGTCTATTTTTACACAATCTATTAGGTACTGCGATTTTTAAAGACTGTATGAGGCGTGTTCCTATATAGTTTCTTGATGTTCCGTATTTTGTTATAACCAGTGTACTAAATAAAGATCCGGATATACGTTCTTATACATTGATTTCAACAATATAACAGTAATTGCAATTTCAGATGTGGTTTTCTTATGTATTGTAACAATTAAGGTTCAGTCAATCAGCTTTATATGGACCTTGAAGAAAGAATTATATTGTCCGAATAAAGCGTATTGACCATAGAAGTCCATAATTAAATAAAATCGTATCATATTCATGAAAGACGACCTAGCTATCGGATAATTTGTGTACTTGTCTTCACAAATGCATGCTAATGTTAGCTGACATGAAAGAAAGAAGTTCCGTTTCAAACAAGTTTAGAAAAAGCTAATGTTTAACCAAGCAGTATTCAGTTGTCAGGAGCAACAGTCAATATTAATGATTTGTAAATGAAGGTAATAACAAAAATACCGATAACCAGGGAAACTGTCATATAGACAATCCACAAATCAAAGTCCAAGAAAAAGCCAAACTAAAGAACTACGGGAATTGTCCTGATCTGGTTCAGGCATTTAAACAGAAATGGCGCGTTAAACCAGGTTTTATGACATGCGAAACCTCCTGCTTCCATTACTGTAGTGTATGAGTTGGTCTTTTGATACAAAACGGTTGAGTATCATACACCACTGGTCAGTAATAGGTGTATCATACACCACTGGTCAGTAATAGGTGTATCATACACCACTGGTCAGTAATAGGTGTATCATACACCACTGGTCAGTAATAGGTGTATCATACACCACTAGACAGTAATAGGTGTATCATACACCACTGGTCAGTAATAGGTGTATCATACACCACTAGACAGTAATAGGTGTATCATACACCACTGGTTAGTAATAGGTGTATCATACACCACTAGACAGTAATAGGTGTATCATACACCACTGGTCAGTAATAGGTGTATCATACACCACTAGACAGTAATAGGTGTATCATACACCACTGGTCAGTAATAGGTGTATCACACACCACTGGTCAGTAATAGGTGTATCATACACCACTAGACAGTAATAGGTGTATCATACACCACTGGTCAGTAATAGGTGTATCATACACCACTGGTCAGTAATAGGTGTATCATACACCATTGGTCAGTAATAGGTGTATCATACACCACTGGTCAGTAATAGGTGTATCATACACCACTGGTCAGTAATAGGTGTATCATACACCACTAGACAGTAATAGGTGTATCATACACCACTGGTCAGTAATAGGTGTATCATACACCACAGGTCAGTAATAGGTGTATCATACACCACTGGTCAGTAATAGGTGTATCATACACCACTGGTCAGTAATAGGTGTATCATACACCACTGGTCAGTAATAGGTGTATCATACACCACTGGTCAGTAATAGGTGTATCATACACCACTGGTCAGTAATAGGTGTATCATACACCACTGGTCAGTAATAGGTGTATCATATACCGCTGGTCAGTAATAGGTGTATCATACACCACTGGTCAGTAATAGGTGTATCATACACCACAGGTCAGTAATAGGTGTATCATACACCACTGGTCAGTAATAGGTGTATCATACACCAATGGTCAGTAATAGGTGTATCATACACCACTGGTCAGTAATAGGTGTATCATACACCACTGGTCAGTAATAGGTGTATCATACACCACTGGTCAGTAATAGGTGTATCCAATAATTATCAAATCACAATCACTATGTAGTGAACTCAACACTAGGGAAAACTATCTGCAATTATATTTTCAAACAAGATAGAATTTTTTAATCAGGGAAATTGTATCTCAACAAAAACTTATCTAAGGCGGGGGTCAAGTTAATTTTCTTTTAATCTTGGTTTATAAGTCTTTCCCAAAATATTGGTGAAATCAGATATAAGTATACTCGCTGCAAGCTCCTGCTTACCTGATAAATTGAGAAATATAGACACCGTATGCAGGCTAAGCTGCATAAGTGAGGCAAATGTATGATTTTGAAGTTACAATTATTGTCTCTTTTGTCGTAAATTCTTGTGTTGGGATTACCATTAGCGTCAGATTAGAGGAGTCAGTCTAAAAATGATGCAGATTAAGCTATTTATGTGGTTTTTTTAATTTCCTGTTCTGGAGGATATATTGTTACGGTAGCAAATCATCAAATTGAGGGCTGTTAATTAAATGGACATAATCAATTTAGCTATATCTAAAATTAAAGGATTTATTCGTGTCTATAATAGGCGTTGAAAAAGTTTCATAAGAAAAACCCATTCCCCAAAAGTTCCAAATATGTTGTCGATAGGAAAATCACTATATACCTCGCTGTCGCATAATTTGCTATTTTTTCTTTAGTAGAACAATACGTATGGTGTAACCTAGAACTAATTACTTGTAGGCATATGTGGCAGCGAAGGCTACTTGTAGGCATATGTGGCAGCGAAGGCTACTTGTAGGCATATGTGGCAGCGAAGGCTAGATGTATGATTTCTTAATTTTACTTTCCATTGCTGATCGCCATGTCGGTACTCTTGAAAGTTTACATCCGTCAGTGTCTTTCGTCATACTATGGTGAAGCTATAATAACCTTAGTCTGATGCTTAATTGCCGGTTTCACTAAATACCAGGGGTCTGTATTCTAAATCTCGGAAATTAATATCTATGAAAAATAAACGAACAGTTTTTTTCTCATTACAGATTGATATAAAGGATATACTTTGAATTAAATATAATGTTAAAACTAGACGTTGTTTCAAATTTCCAATATTTTATCTTGATATTTTTTCAAGTTTAGGTCAAGATTTCTTATGATGCTACGTCTTCCCTAAATGGTCGATTTCCGGTACACCTGCACTCATCTGTAGTCATTGCAATATCCAATCAAAATTCCAGAAACAAAAACTTTGCTACGGTAATATAACACCTTTCTTATGTAGGAATCTTGCTTCGTGCGTTCTAACAAGATATCTGACATTTAACAATGGAGATTCTGTAGGATATTGAGGAAAGTTGGTTTACGGAAGTAATAGGTACTCTTCGGCTTTTAGGAAGCTGAAGCCTGTTTGGTAGAATTTTTGTTTGGCTCTTTCCTTTGTGATTTCACCCGCGAAAAGACATAGATCATATGGTCTTTCCCAGAAATATTTGTAAGAACCTATTCATTTTTGTTCAGAAAAGCAACGTATAATGTTCATAGAACAAAACATTTTGGATATTCACTCCGCCCAATTAATTATCCTATAATGATTTGTAACAGTCCCCTGGCTTTTGTTGTTCGGTAGGTTTTCTTTGCTATTTTCGAAAACATTACTTATTGATACTGTGGTTGCGTTCTGATTGTACATAGAGATGTTTGTCAACAACAGATCCGTTCGTGTGTTCGTTACATAGAGATGTTTGTCAACAACAGATCCGTTCGCGTGTTCGTTCTGATTGTACATAGAGATGTTTGTCAACAACAGATCCGTTCGTGTGTTCGTTCTGATTATACATAGAGATGTTTGTCAACAACAGATCCGTTCGTGTGTTCGTTCTGATTACACATAGAGATGTTTGTCAACAACAGATCCGTTCGTGTGTTCGTTCTAATTATACATGGAGATGTTTGTCAACAACAGATCCGTTCGCGTGTTCGTCCTGATTATACATAGAGATGTTTGTCAACAACAGATCCGTTCGTGTGTTCGTCCTGATTATACATAGAGATGTTTGTCAACAACAGATCCTTTCGTGTGTTCGTTCTGATTATACATAGAGATGTTTGTCAACAACAGATCGTTCGTGTGTTCGTTCTGATTATACATAGACATGTTTGTCTACAACAGATCCGTTCGTGTGTTCGTTCTTATTATACATAGAGATGTTTGTCAACAACAGATCCGTTCGTGTGTTCGTTCTTATTATACATAGAGATGTTTGTCAACAACAGATCCGTTCGCGTGTTCGTTATGATTATACATAGAGATGTTTGTCAACAACAGATCGTTCGTGTGTTCGTTCTGATTATACATAGTGATGTTTGTCAACGACAGATCCGTTCGTGTGTTCGTTCTGATTATACATAGAGATGTTTGTCAACGACAGATCCGTTCGTGTGTTCGTTCTGATTGTACACAGAGATGTTTGTCAACAACAGATCCGTTCGTGTGTTCGTTCTGATTATACATAGAGATGTTTGTCAACGACAGATCCGTTCGTGTGTTCGTTCTGATTGTACATAGAGATGTTTGTCAACAACAGATCCGTTCGTGTGTTCGTTCTGATTATACATAGAGATGTTTGTCAACGACAGATCCGTTCGTGTGTTCGTTATGATTATACATAGAGATGTTTGTCAACAACAGATCCGTTCGTGTGTTCGTTCTGATTATACATAGAGATGTTTGTCAACAACAGATCTGTTCGTGTGTTCGCTCTGGTTACACATAGAGATGTTTGTCAACAACAGATCCGTTTGTGTGTTCGTTCTGGTTATACATAGAGATGTTTGTCAACAACAGATCCTTTATGTGTTCGTTCCGATTATACATAGAGATGTTTGTCAACAACAGATCCGTTCGTGTGTTCGTTCTTATTATACATAGAGATGTTTGTCAACAACAGATCCGTTCGTGTGTTCGGTCTGATTATACATAGAGATGTTTGTCAACAACAGATCCGTTCGTGTGTTCGTTCTGATTGTACATAGAGATGTTTGTCAGCACCAGGTTTGTTCGTTTGTTCGTTCTGATTATACATAGAGATGTTTGTCAACAACAGATTCGTTCGCGTGTTCGTTCTGATTATACATAGGGATGTTTGTCAACAACAGGTTTGTTCGTGTGTTCGTTCTGATTATACATAGGGATGTTTGTCAACAAGATATCCGTTCGTGTGTTCGTTCTTATTATACATAGAGATATTTGTCAACAACAGATTCGTTCGCGTGATCGTTCTGATTATACATAGAGATGTTTATGAACAACAGATCCGTTCGTGTGTTCGTTCTGATTATCCATATAGATGTTTGTCAACAACAGATCCGTTCGCGTGTTCGTTCTGATTATACATAGAGATGTTTGTCAACAACAGATCTGTTCGTGTGTTCGTTCTGATTATACATACAGATGTTTGTGAACAACAGATCCGTTCGTGTGTTCGTTCTGATTATACATATAGATGTTTGTCAACAACAGATCCGCTCGTGTGTTCGTTCTGATTATACATATAGATGTTTGTCAACAACAGATCCGTTCGCGTGTTCGTTCTGATTATACATATAGATGTTTGTCAACAACAGATCCGTTCGTGTGTTCGTTCTGATTATACATATAGATGTTTGTCAACAACAGATCCATTCGTGTGTTCGTTCTGATTATACATAGAGATGTTTGTCAACGACAGATCCGTTCGTGTGTTCGTTATGATTATACATAGAGATGTTTGTCAACAACAGATCCGTTCGTGTGTTCGTTCTGATTATACATAGAGATGTTTGTCAACGACAGATCCGTTCGTGTGTTCGTTCTGATTGTACATAGAGATGTTTGTCAACAACAGATCCGTTCGTGTGTTCGTTCTGATTATACATAGAGATGTTTGTCAACGACAGATCCGTTCGTGTGTTCGTTATGATTATACATAGAGATGTTTGTCAACAACAGATCCGTTCGTGTGTTCGTTCTGATTATACATAGAGATGTTTGTCAACAACAGATCCGTTCGTGTGTTCGTTCTGATTATACATAGAGATGTTTGTCAACAACAGATCTGTTCGTGTGTTCGCTCTGGTTACACATAGAGATGTTTGTCAACAACAGATCCGTTCGTGTGTTCGTTCTGGTTATACATAGAGATGTTTGTCAACAACAGATCCTTTATGTGTTCGTTCTGATTATACATAGAGATGTTTGTCAACAACAGATCCGTTCGTGTGTTCGTTCTTATTATACATAGAGATGTTTGTCAACAACAGATCCGTTCGTGTGTTCGGTCTGATTATACATAGAGATGTTTGTCAACAACAGATCCGTTCGTGTGTTCGTTCTGATTGTACATAGAGATGTTTGTCAGCAACAGGTTTGTTCGTTTGTTCGTTCTGATTATACATAGAGATGTTTGTCAACAACAGATTCGTTCGCGTGTTCGTTCTGATTATACATAGGGATGTTTGTCAACAACAGGTTTGTTCGTGTGTTCGTTCTGATTATACATAGGGATGTTTGTCAACAACAGATCCGTTCGTGTGTTCGTTCTTATTATACATAGAGATATTTGTCAACAACAGATTCGTTCGCGTGATCGTTCTGATTATACATAGAGATGTTTATGAACAACAGATCCGTTCGTGTGTTCGTTCTGATTATCCATATAGATGTTTGTCAACAACAGATCCGTTCGCGTGTTCGTTCTGATTATACATAAAGATGTTTGTCAACAACAGATCTGTTCGTGTGTTCGTTCTGATTATACATACAGATGTTTGTGAACAACAGATCCGTTCGTGTGTTCGTTCTGATTATACATATAGATGTTTGTGAACAACAGATCCGCTCGTGTGTTCGTTCTGATTATACATATAGATGTTTGTCAACAACAGATCCGTTCGCGTGTTCGTTCTGATTATACATATAGATGTTTGTCAACAACAGATCCGTTCGTGTGTTCGTTCTGATTATACATATAGATGTTTGTCAACAACAGATCCATTCGTGTGTTCGTTCTGATTATACATAGAGATGTTTGTCAATAACAGATCCGTTCGTGTGTTCGTTCTGATTATACATATAGAAATGTTTGTCAACAACAGATTCGTTTGTGTGTTCGTTCTGATTATACATAGAGATGTTTGTCAACAACAGATCCGTTCGTGTGTTCGTTCTGATTATACATATAGATGTTTGTCAACAACAGATCCGTTCGTGTGTTCGTTCTGATTATACATAGAGATGTTTGTCAATAACAGATCCGTTCGTGTGTTCGTTCTGATTATACATATAGAAATGTTTGTCAACAACAGATTCGTTTGTGTGTTCGTTCTGATTATACATAGAGATGTTTGTCAACAACAGATCCGTTCGTGTGTTCGTTACATAGAGATGTTTGTCAACAACATATCCGTTCGTGTGTTCGATCTGATTATGCATAAAGATGTTTGTCAACAACAGATCCGTTCGTGTGTTCGTTACATAGAGATGTTTGTCAACAACAGATCCGTTCGTGTGTTCGTTCTGATTATACATAGAAATGTTTGTCAACAACAGATCCGTTCGTGTGTTTGTTCTGATTATACATAGAGATGTTTGTCAACAACAGATCCGTTCGTGTGTTCGTTCTGATTGTACATAGAGATGTTTGTCAACAACAGATCCGTTCGTGTGTTCGTTCTGATTATACATAAAGATGTTTGTCAACAACAGATCCGTTCGTGTGTTCGTTACATAGAGATGTTTGTCAACAACAGATCCGTTCGTGTGTTCGTTCTTATTATACATAGAGATGTTTGTCAACAACAGATCCGTTCGTGTGTTAGTTCTGATTATACATAGAGATGTTTGTCAACAACAGATCCGTTCGTGTGTTCGTTCTGATTATACATAGAGATGTTTGTCAACAACAGATCCGTTCGTGTGTTCGTTCTGATTATACATAGAGATGTTTGTCAACAACAGATCTGTTCGTGTGTTTGTTCTGATTATACATAGAGATGTTTGTCAACAACAGATACGTTCGTGTGTTCCTTTGATTATACATAGAGATGTTTGTCAACAACAGATACTTTCGTGTGTTCCTTTGATTATACATAGAGATGTTTGTCAACAACAGATACGTTCGTGTGTTAGTTCTGATTATACGTAGAGATGTTTGTCAACAACAGATCCGTTCGTGTGTTCGTTCTGATTATACATAGAGATGTTTGTCAACAACAGATACGTTCGTGTGTTCCTTTGATTATACATAGAGATGTTTGTCAACAACAGATTCGTTCGCGTGTTCGTCCTGATTATACATAGAGATGTTTGTCAACAACAGATCCGTTCGTGTGTTCGTTCTGATTATACATAGAGATGTTTGTCAACAACAGATCCGTTCGCGTGTTCGTTATAATTATACATAGAGATGTTTGTCAACAACAGATCCGTTCGCGTGTTCGTTCTTATTATACATAGAGATGTTTGTCAACAACAGATATGTTCGTGTGTTCGTTCTGATTATACATAGAGATGTTTGTCAATAACAGATCCGTTCGTGTGTTCGTTCTGATTATACATATAGAAATGTTTGTCAACAACAGATTCGTTTGTGTGTTCGTTCTGATTATACATAGAGATGTTTGTCAACAACAGATCCGTTCGTGTGTTCGTTCTGATTATACATATAGATGTTTGTCAACAACAGATCCGTTCGTGTGTTCGTTCTGATTATACATAGAGATGTTTGTCAATAACAGATCCGTTCGTGTGTTCGTTCTGATTATACATATAGAAATGTTTGTCAACAACAGATTCGTTTGTGTGTTCGTTCTGATTATACATAGAGATGTTTGTCAACAACAGATCCGTTCGTGTGTTCGTTACATAGAGATGTTTGTCAACAACATATCCGTTCGTGTGTTCGATCTGATTATGCATAAAGATGTTTGTCAACAACAGATCCGTTCGTGTGTTCGTTACATAGAGATGTTTGTCAACAACAGATCCGTTCGTGTGTTCGTTCTGATTATACATAGAAATGTTTGTCAACAACAGATCCGTTCGTGTGTTTGTTCTGATTATACATAGAGATGTTTGTCAACAACAGATCCGTTCGTGTGTTCGTTCTGATTGTACATAGAGATGTTTGTCAACAACAGATCCGTTCGTGTGTTCGTTCTGATTATACATAAAGATGTTTGTCAACAACAGATCCGTTCGTGTGTTCGTTACATAGAGATGTTTGTCAACAACAGATCCGTTCGTGTGTTCGTTCTTATTATACATAGAGATGTTTGTCAACAACAGATCCGTTCGTGTGTTAGTTCTGATTATACATAGAGATGTTTGTCAACAACAGATCCGTTCGTGTGTTCGTTCTGATTATACATAGAGATGTTTGTCAACAACAGATCCGTTCGTGTGTTCGTTCTGATTATACATAGAGATGTTTGTCAACAACAGATCTGTTCGTGTGTTTGTTCTGATTATACATAGAGATGTTTGTCAACAACAGATACGTTCGTGTGTTCCTTTGATTATACATAGAGATGTTTGTCAACAACAGATACTTTCGTGTGTTCCTTTGATTATACATAGAGATGTTTGTCAACAACAGATACGTTCGTGTGTTAGTTCTGATTATACGTAGAGATGTTTGTCAACAACAGATCCGTTCGTGTGTTCGTTCTGATTATACATAGAGATGTTTGTCAACAACAGATACGTTCGTGTGTTCCTTTGATTATACATAGAGATGTTTGTCAACAACAGATTCGTTCGCGTGTTCGTCCTGATTATACATAGAGATGTTTGTCAACAACAGATCCGTTCGTGTGTTCGTTCTGATTATACATAGAGATGTTTGTCAACAACAGATCCGTTCGCGTGTTCGTTATAATTATACATAGAGATGTTTGTCAACAACAGATCCGTTCGCGTGTTCGTTCTTATTATACATAGAGATGTTTGTCAACAACAGATATGTTCGTGTGTTCGTTCTGATTATACATAGAGATGTTTGTCAACAACAGATCGTTCGTGTGTTCGTTCTTATTATACATAGAGATGTTTGTCAACAACACATCCGTTCGTGTGTTCGTTCTCATTATACATAGAGATGTTTGTCAACAACAGATCCGTTCGTGTGTTCGTTCTGATTATACATAGAGATGTTTGTCAACAACAGATCCGTTCGTGTGTTAGTTCTGATTATACGTAGAGATGTTTGTCAACAACAGATCCGTTCGTGTGTTCTTTCTGATTATACATAGAGATGTTTGTCAACAACAGATACGTTTGTGTGTTCGTTCTGATTATACATAGAGATGTTTTTCAACAACAGATCCGTTCGTGTGTTAGTTCTGATTATACGTAGAGATGTTTGTCAACAACAGATCCGTTCGTGTGTTCGGATACGTTCGTGTGTTAGTTCTGATTATACGTAGAGATGTTTGTCAACAACAGATCCGTTCGTGTGTTCTTTCTGATTATACATAGAGATGTTTGTCAACAACAGATACGTTCGTGTGTTCCTTTGATTATACATAGAGATGTTTGTCAACAACAGATACGTTCGTGTGTTAGTTCTGATTATACGTAGAGATGTTTGTCAACAACAGATCCGTTCGTGTGTTCGTTCTGATTATACATAGAGATGTTTGTCAACAACAGATCCGTTCGTGTGTTAGTTCTGATTATACGTAGAGATGTTTGTCAACAACAGATCCGTTCGTGTGTTCTTTCTGATTATACATAGAGATGTTTGTCAACAACAGATACGTTTGTGTGTTCGTTCTGATTATACATAGAGATGTTTTTCAACAACAGATCCGTTCGTGTGTTCGTTCTGATTATACGTAGAGATGTTTGTCAACAACAGATCCGTTCGTGTGTTCGGATACGTTCGTGTGTTAGTTCTGATTATACGTAGAGATGTTTGTCAACAACAGATCCGTTCGTGTGTTCTTTCTGATTATACATAGAGATGTTTGTCAACAACAGATACGTTCGTGTGTTCCTTTGATTATACATAGAGATGTTTGTCAACAACAGATACGTTCGTGTGTTCGTTCTGATTATACATAGAGATGTTTGTCAACAACAGATCCGTTCGTGTGTTCGTTCTGATTATACATAGAGATGTTTGTCAACAACAGATCCGTTCGTGTGTTTGTTCTGATTATACATAGAGATGTTTGTCAACAACAGATACGTTCGTGTGTTCCTTTGATTATACATAGAGATGTTTGTCAACAACAGATACTTTCGTGTGTTCCTTTGATTATACATAGAGATGTTTGTCAACAACAGATACGTTCGTGTGTTAGTTCTGATTATACGTAGAGATGTTTGTCAACAACAGATCCGTTCGTGTGTTCGTTCTGATTATACATAGAGATGTTTGTCAACAACAGATACGTTCGTGTGTTCCTTTGATTATACATAGAGATGTTTGTCAACAACAGATTCGTTCGCGTGTTCGTCCTGATTATACATAGAGATGTTTGTCAACAACAGATCCGTTCGTGTGTTCGTTCTGATTATACATAGAGATGTTTGTCAACAACAGATCCGTTCGCGTGTTCGTTATAATTATACATAGAGATGTTTGTCAACAACAGATCCGTTCGCGTGTTCGTTCTTATTATACATAGAGATGTTTGTCAACAACAGATCTGTTCGTGTGTTCGTTCTGATTATACATAGAGATGTTTGTCAACAACAGATCGTTCGTGTGTTCGTTCTTATTATACATAGAGATGTTTGTCAACAACACATCCGTTCGTGTGTTCGTTCTCATTATACATAGAGATGTTTGTCAACAACAGATCCGTTCGTGTGTTCGTTCTGATTATACATAGAGATGTTTGTCAACAACAGATCCGTTCGTGTGTTAGTTCTGATTATACGTAGAGATGTTTGTCAACAACAGATCCGTTCGTGTGTTCTTTCTGATTATACATAGAGATGTTTGTCAACAACAGATACGTTTGTGTGTTCGTTCTGATTATACATAGAGATGTTTTTCAACAACAGATCCGTTCGTGTGTTAGTTCTGATTATACGTAGAGATGTTTGTCAACAACAGATCCGTTCGTGTGTTCGGATACGTTCGTGTGTTAGTTCTGATTATACGTAGAGATGTTTGTCAACAACAGATCCGTTCGTGTGTTCTTTCTGATTATACATAGAGATGTTTGTCAACAACAGATACGTTCGTGTGTTCCTTTGATTATACATAGAGATGTTTGTCAACAACAGATACGTTCGTGTGTTAGTTCTGATTATACGTAGAGATGTTTGTCAACAACAGATCCGTTCGTGTGTTCGTTCTGATTATACATAGAGATGTTTGTCAACAACAGATCCGTTCGTGTGTTAGTTCTGATTATACGTAGAGATGTTTGTCAACAACAGATCCGTTCGTGTGTTCTTTCTGATTATACATAGAGATGTTTGTCAACAACAGATACGTTTGTGTGTTCGTTCTGATTATACATAGAGATGTTTTTCAACAACAGATCCGTTCGTGTGTTAGTTCTGATTATACGTAGAGATGTTTGTCAACAACAGATCCGTTCGTGTGTTCGGATACGTTCGTGTGTTAGTTCTGATTATACGTAGAGATGTTTGTCAACAACAGATCCGTTCGTGTGTTCTTTCTGATTATACATAGAGATGTTTGTCAACAACAGATACGTTCGTGTGTTCCTTTGATTATACATAGAGATGTTTGTCAACAACAGATACGTTCGTGTGTTCGTTCTGATTATACATAGAGATGTTTGTCAACAACAGATCCGTTCGTGTGTTCGTTCTGATTATACATAGAGATGTTGGTCAACAACAGATTCGTTTGTGTGTTCGTTCTGATTATACATAGAGATGTTTGTCAACAACATATCCGTTCGTGTGTTCGTTCTGATTATACATAGAGATGTTTGTCAACAACAGATTCGTTCGCGTGTTCGTCCTGATTATACATAGAGATGTTTGTCAACAACAGATCCGTTCGTGTGTTCGTTCTGATTATACATAGAGATGTTTGTCAACAACAGATCCGTTCGCGTGTTCGTTATAATTATACATAGAGATGTTTGTCAACAACAGATCCGTTCGCGTGTTCGTTCTTATTATACATAGAGATGTTTGTCAACAACAGATCTGTTCGTGTGTTCGTTCTGATTATACATAGAGATGTTTGTCAACAACAGATCGTTCGTGTGTTCGTTCTTATTATACATAGAGATGTTTGTCAACAACACATCCGTTCGTGTGTTCGTTCTCATTATACATAGAGATGTTTGTCAACAACAGATCCGTTCGTGTGTTCGTTCTGATTATACATAGAGATGTTTGTCAACAACAGATCCGTTCGTGTGTTAGTTCTGATTATACGTAGAGATGTTTGTCAACAACAGATCCGTTCGTGTGTTCTTTCTGATTATACATAGAGATGTTTGTCAACAACAGATACGTTTGTGTGTTCGTTCTGATTATACATAGAGATGTTTTTCAACAACAGATCCGTTCGTGTGTTAGTTCTGATTATACGTAGAGATGTTTGTCAACAACAGATCCGTTCGTGTGTTCGGATACGTTCGTGTGTTAGTTCTGATTATACGTAGAGATGTTTGTCAACAACAGATCCGTTCGTGTGTTCTTTCTGATTATACATAGAGATGTTTGTCAACAACAGATACGTTCGTGTGTTCCTTTGATTATACATAGAGATGTTTGTCAACAACAGATACGTTCGTGTGTTAGTTCTGATTATACGTAGAGATGTTTGTCAACAACAGATCCGTTCGTGTGTTCGTTCTGATTATACATAGAGATGTTTGTCAACAACAGATCCGTTCGTGTGTTAGTTCTGATTATACGTAGAGATGTTTGTCAACAACAGATCCGTTCGTGTGTTCTTTCTGATTATACATAGAGATGTTTGTCAACAACAGATACGTTTGTGTGTTCGTTCTGATTATACATAGAGATGTTTTTCAACAACAGATCCGTTCGTGTGTTAGTTCTGATTATACGTAGAGATGTTTGTCAACAACAGATCCGTTCGTGTGTTCGGATACGTTCGTGTGTTAGTTCTGATTATACGTAGAGATGTTTGTCAACAACAGATCCGTTCGTGTGTTCCTTCTGATTATACATAGAGATGTTTGTCAACAACAGATACGTTCGTGTGTTCCTTTGATTATACATAGAGATGTTTGTCAACAACAGATACGTTCGTGTGTTCGTTCTGATTATACATAGAGATGTTTGTCAACAACAGATCCGTTCGTGTGTTCGTTCTGATTATACATAGAGATGTTGGTCAACAACAGATTCGTTTGTGTGTTCGTTCTGATTATACATAGAGATGTTTGTCAACAACATATCCGTTCGTGTGTTCGTTCTGATTATACATAGAGATGTTTGTCAACAACAGATCCGTTCGCGTGTTCGTCCTGATTACACATAGAGATGTTTGTCAACAACAGATCTGTTCGCGTGTTCGTCCTGATTACACATAGAGATGTTTGTCAACAACAGATCCGTTCGCGTGTTCGTTCTGATTATACATAGAGATGTTTGTCAACAACAGATCCGTTCGCGTGTTCGTTCTGATTATACATTAAGATGTTTGTCAACAACAGATTCGTTCGTGTGTTCGTTCTTATTATACATAAAGATGTTTGTCAACAACAGATCCGTTCGCGTGTTCGTCCTGATTACACATAGAGATGTTTGTCAACAACAGATCTGTTCGCGTGTTCGTTATGATTATACATAGAGATGTTTGTCAACAACAGATCCGTTCGCGTGTTCGTTCTTATTATACATAGAGATGTTTGTCAACAACAGATCCGTTCGCGTGTTCGTCCTGATTATACATAAAGATGTTTGTCAACAACAGATCGTTCGTATGTTCGTTCTGATTACACATAGAGATGTTTGTCAACAACAGATCTGTTCGTGTGTTCTTTCTGATTATACATAGAGATGTTTGTCAACAACAGATCCGTTCGTGTGTTCTTTCTGATTATACATAGAGATGTTTGTCAACAACAGATACGTTCGTGTGTTAGTTCTGATTATACGTAGAGATGTTTGTCAACAACAGATCCGTTCGCGTGTTCGTTCTTATTATACATAAAGATGTTTGTCAACAACAGATCCGTTCGCGTGTTCGTCCTGATTACACATAGAGATGTTTGTCAACAACAGATCTGTTCGCGTGATCGTTCTGATTATACATAGAGATGTTTGTCAACAACAGATCCGTTCGCGTCTTCGTCCTGATTATACATAGAGATGTTTGTCAACAACAGATCCGTTCGCGTGTTCGTCCTGATTATACATAGAGATGTTTGTCAACAACAGATCCGTTCGTGTGTTTGTTCTGATTATACATAGAGATATTTGTCAACAACAGATCGTTCGTGTGTTCGTTCTGATTATACATAGAGATGTTTGTCAACAACACATTCGTTGGTGTGTTCGTTCTGATTATACATAGAGATGTTTGTCAACAACAGATCGTTCGTATGTTCGTTCTGATTATACATAGAGATGTTTGTCAACAACACATTCGTTCGTGTGTTCGTTCTTATTATACATAGAGATGTTTGTCAACAACAGATTCGTTCGTGTGTTCGTTCTGATTATACATAGAGATGTTTGTCAACAACAGATCCGTTCGCGTGTTCGTTATAATTATACATAGAGATGTTTGTCAACAACAGATCCGTTCGCGTGTTCGTTCTTATTATACATAGAGATGTTTGTCAACAACAGATCCGTTCGTGTGTTCGTTTTGATTATACATAGAGATGTTTGTCAACAACAGATCCGTTCGTGTGTTCGTTCTGATTATACATAGAGATGTTTGTCAACAACAGATACGTTCGTGTGTTAGTTCTGATTATACGTAGAGATGTTTGTCAACAACAGATACGTTCGTGTGTTCCTTTGATTATACATAGAGATGTTTGTCAACAACAGATCCGTTCGCGTGTTCGTCCTGATTATACATAGAGATGTTTGTCAACAACAGATCCGTTCGTGTGTTTGTTCTGAGTATACATAGAGATGTTTGTCAACAACAGATCGTTCGTGTGTTCGTTTTGATTATACAGAGAGATGTTTGTCAACACCACATCCGTTCGTGTGTTCGTTCTTATTATACATAGAGATGTTTGTCAACAACAGATCCGTTCGTGTGTTCGTTCTGATTATACATAGAGATGTTTGTCAACAACAGATCCGTTCGCGTGTTCCTCCTGATTACACATAGAGATGTTTGTCAACAACAGATCTGTTCGTGTGTTCTTTCTGATTATACATAGAGATGTTTGTCAACAACAGATCCGTTCGTGTGTTCTTTCTGATTATACATAGAGATGTTTGTCAACAACAGATACGTTCGTGTGTTAGTTCTGATTATACGTAGAGATGTTTGTCAACAACAGATCCGTTCGCGTGTTCGTTCTTATTATACATAAAGATGTTTGTCAACAACAGATCCGTTCGCGTGTTCGTCCTGATTACACATAGAGATGTTTGTCAACAACAGATCTGTTCGCGTGATCGTTCTGATTATACATAGAGATGTTTGTCAACAACAGATCCGTTCGCGTCTTCGTCCTGATTATACATAGAGATGTTTGTCAACAACAGATCCGTTCGCGTGTTCGTCCTGATTATACATAGAGATGTTTGTCAACAACAGATCCGTTCGTGTGTTTGTTCTGATTATACATAGAGATATTTGTCAACAACAGATCGTTCGTGTGTTCGTTCTGATTATACATAGAGATGTTTGTCAACAACACATTCGTTGGTGTGTTCGTTCTGATTATACATAGAGATGTTTGTCAACAACAGATCGTTCGTATGTTCGTTCTGATTATACATAGAGATGTTTGTCAACAACACATTCGTTCGTGTGTTCGTTCTTATTATACATAGAGATGTTTGTCAACAACAGATTCGTTCGTGTGTTCGTTCTGATTATACATAGAGATGTTTGTCAACAACAGATCCGTTCGCGTGTTCGTTATAATTATACATAGAGATGTTTGTCAACAACAGATCCGTTCGCGTGTTCGTTCTTATTATACATAGAGATGTTTGTCAACAACAGATCCGTTCGTGTGTTCGTTTTGATTATACATAGAGATGTTTGTCAACAACAGATCCGTTCGTGTGTTCGTTCTGATTATACATAGAGATGTTTGTCAACAACAGATACGTTCGTGTGTTAGTTCTGATTATACGTAGAGATGTTTGTCAACAACAGATACGTTCGTGTGTTCCTTTGATTATACATAGAGATGTTTGTCAACAACAGATCCGTTCGCGTGTTCGTCCTGATTATACATAGAGATGTTTGTCAACAACAGATCCGTTCGTGTGTTTGTTCTGAGTATACATAGAGATGTTTGTCAACAACAGATCGTTCGTGTGTTCGTTTTGATTATACAGAGAGATGTTTGTCAACACCACATCCGTTCGTGTGTTCGTTCTTATTATACATAGAGATGTTTGTCAACAACAGATCCGTTCGTGTGTTCGTTCTGATTATACATAGAGATGTTTGTCAACAACAGATCCGTTCGCGTGTTCCTCCTGATTACACATAGAGATGTTTGTCAACAACAGATCTGTTCGCGTGTTCGTTCTGATTATACATAGAGATGTTTGTCAATAACAGATCTGTTCGCGTGTTCATCCTGATTATACATAGAGATGTTTGTCAACAACAGATCCGTTCGCGTGTTCGTCCTGATTATACATAGAGATGTTTGTCTACAACAGATCCGTTCGCGTGTTCGTCCTGATTTTACATAGAGATGTTTGTCAACAACAGATCCGTTCGTGTGTTCTTTCTGATTATACATAGAGATGTTTGTCAACAACAGATCTGTTCGTATGTTCGTTCTGATTATACATAGAGATGTTTGTCAACAACAGATCCGTTCGTGTGTTCGTTCTGATTATACATAGAGATGTTTTTAACAACAGATCCGTTCGCGTGTTCGTTCTGATTATACATAGAGATGTTTGTCAACAACAGATCGTTCGTGTGTTCGTTCTGATTATACATAGAGATGTTTGTCAACAACACATCCGTTCGTGTGTTCGTTCTTATTATACATAGAGATGTTTGTCAACAACAGATCCGTTCGTGTGTTCGTTCTGATTATACATAGAGATGTTTGTCAACAACAGATCCGTTCGCGTCTTCGTTTTAATTATACATAGAGATGTTTGTCAACAACAGATCCATTCGCGTGTTCGTTCTTATTATACATAGAGATTTTTGTCAACAACAGATCTGTTCGTGTTGTCGTTCTGATTATACATAGAGATGTTTGTCAACAACAGATCGTTCGTGTGTTCGTTCTTATTATACATAGAGATGTTTGTCAACAACAGATCCGTTCGCGTGTTCGTTCTTATTATACATAGAGATGTTTGTCAACAACTCATTCGTTCGTGTGTTCGTTCTGATTATACATAGAGATGTTTGTCAACAACAGATCCGTTCGTGTGTTCGTTCTGATTATACATAGAGATGTTTGTCAACAACAGATCCGTTCGCGTGTTCGTCCTGATTACACATAGAGATGTTTGTCAACAACAGATCTGTTCGCGTGTTCGTTCTGATTATACATAGAGATGTTTGTCAACAACAGATCTGTTCGCGTGTTCATCCTGATTATACATAGAGATGTTTGTCAACAACAGATCCGTTCACGTGTTCGTCCTGATTATACGTAGAGATGTTTGTCTACAACAGATCCGTTCGCGTGTTCGTCCTGATTTTACATAGAGATGTTTGTCAACAACAGATCCGTTCGTGTGTTTGTTCTGATTATACATAGAGATGTTTGTCAACAACAGATCTGTTCGTGTGTTCGTTCTGATTATACATAGAGATGTTTGTCAACAACCGATCCGTTCGTATGTTCGTTCTGATTATACATAGAGATGTTTGTCAACAACAGATCCGTTTGCGTGTTCGTTCTGATTATACATAGAGATGTTTGTCAACAACAGATCGTTCGTGTGTTCGTTCTGATTATACATAGAGATGTTTGTCAACAACACATCCGTTCGTGTGTTCGTTCTTATTATACATAGAGATGTTTGTCAACAACAGATCCGTTCGTGTGTTCGTTCTGATTATACATAGAGATGTTTGTCAACAACAGATCCGTTCGCGTCTTCGTTATAATTATACATAGAGATGTTTGTCAACAACAGATCCGTTCGCGTGTTCGTTCTTATTATACATAGAGATGTTTGTCAACAACAGATCTGTTCGTGTTGTCGTTCTGATTATACATAGAGATGTTTGTCAACAACAGATCGTTCGTGTGTTCGTTCTTATTATACATAGAGATGTTTGTCAACAACAGATCCGTTCGCGTGTTCGTTCTTATTATACATAGAGATGTTTGTCAACAACAGATCTGTTCGTGTTGTCGTTCTGATTATACATAGAGATGTTTGTCAACAACAGATCGTTCGTGTGTTCGTTCTGATTATACATAGAGATGTTTGTCAACAACAGATCGTTCGTGTGTTTGTTCTGATTATACATAGAGATGTTTGTCAACAACAGATCGTTCGTGTGTTCGTTCTGATTATATATAGAGATGTTTGTCAACAACAGATCCGTTCGCGTGTTCGTTATGATTATGCATAGACATGTTTGTCTACAACAGATCCGTTCGTGTGTTCGTTCTGATTATACATAGAGATGTTTGTCAACAACAGATACGTTCGTGTGTTAGTTCTGATTATACGTAGAGATGTTTGTCAACAACAGATCCGTTCGTGTGTTCGTTCTGATTATACACAGAGATGTTTGTCAACAACAGATACGTTCGTGTGTTAGTTCTGATTATACGTAGAGATGTTTGTCAACAACAGATCCGTTCGTGTGTTCGTTCTGATTATACACAGAGATGTTTAACAACAACAGATACGTTCGTGTGTTCGTTCTGATTATACATAGAGATGTTTGTCAACAACAGATACGTTCGTGTGTTCGTTCTGATTATACATAGAGATGTTTGTCAACAACAGATACGTTCGTGTGTTCCTTTGATTATACATAGAGATGTTTGTCAACAACAGATCCGTTCGCGTGTTCGTTCTTATTATACATAGAGATGTTTGTCAACAACAGATCTGTTCGTGTGTTCGTTCTGATTATACATAGAGATGTTTGTCAACAACAGATCGTTCGTGTGTTCGTTCAGATTATACATAGAGATGTTTGTCAACAACAGATCGTTCGTGTGTTCGTTCTGATTATACATAGAGATGTTTGTCAACAACAGATCCGTTCGCGTGTTCGTTATGATTATACATAGAGGTGTTTGTCTACAACAGATCCGTTCGTGTGTTTGTTCTGATTATACGTAGAGATGTTTGTCAACAACAGATCCGTTCGTGTGTTCATTCTGATTATACACAGAGATGTTTGTCAACAAAAGATACGTTCGTGTGTTAGTTCTGATTATACGTAGAGATGTTTGTCAACAACAGATCCGTTCGTGTGTTCGTTCTGATTATACATAGAGATGTTTGTCAACAACAGATACGTTCGTGTGTTCGTTCTGATTATACATAGAGATGTTTGTCAACAACAGATACGTTCGTGTGTTCCTTTGATTATACATAGAGATGTTTGTCAACAACAGATCCGTTCGCGTGTTCGTTCTGATTATACATAGAGATTTTTGTCAACAACAGATCCGTTCGCGTGTTCGTTCTGATTATACATAGAGATGTTTGTCAACAACAGATCCGTTCGCGTGTTCGTCCTGATTATACATAGAGATGTTTGTCAACAACAGATCCGTTCGTGTGTTCGTTCTGATTATACATAGAGATGTTTGTCAACAACAGATTCGTTCGCGTGCTCGTTCTGATTATACATAGGGATGTTTGTCAACAACAGATCCGTTCGTGTGTTCGTTTTGATTATACATAGAGATGTTGGTCAACAACAGATCGTTCGTGTGTTCGTTCTTATTAAACATAGAGATGTTTGTCAACAACAGATCCGTTCGCGTGTTCGTTCTTATTATACATAGAGATGTTTGTCAACAACAGATCTGTTCGTGTGTTCGTTCTGATTATACATAGAGATGTTTCTCAACAACAGATCCGTTCGCGTGTTCGTCCTGATTACACATAGAGATGTTTGTCAACAACAGATCTGTTCGCGTGTTCGTTCTGATTATACATAGAGATGTTTGTCAACAACAGATCTGTTCGCGTGTTCGTCCTGATTACACATAGAGATGTTTGTCAACAACAGATCTGTTCGCGTGTTCGTTCTGATTATACATAGAGAAGTTTGTCAACAACAGATCCGTTCGCGTGTTCGTTCTGATTATACATAGAGATGTTTGTCAACAACAGATCCGTTCGCGTGTTCGTCCTGATTATACATAGAGATGTTTGTCAACAACAGATCCGTTCGTGTGTTCGTTCTGATTATACATAGAGATGTTTGTCAACAACAGATCTGTTCGCGTGTTCGTCCTGATTACACATAGAGATGTTTGTTAACAACAGATCCGTTCGCGTGTTCGTTCTGATTATACATAGAGATGTTTGTCAACAACAGATCCGTTCATGTGTTCGTTCTGAGTATACATAGAGATGTTTGTCAACAACAGATCCGTTCGTGTGTTCGTTCTGATTATACATAGAGATGTTTGTCAACAACAGATCCGTTCGCGTGTTCGTCCTGATTATACATAGAGATGTTTGTCAACAACAGATCCGTTCGTGTGTTTGTTCTGATTATACATAGAGATGTTTGTCAACAACAGATTCGTTCGCGTGCTCGTTCTGATTATACATAGGGATGTTTGTCAACAACAGATCCGTTCGTGTGTTCGTTCTGATTATACATAGAGATGTTTGTCAACAACAGATCCGTTCGTGTGTTCGTTCTGATTATACATAGAGATGTTTGTCAACAACAGATTCGTTCGCGTGTTCGTTCTGATTATACTTAGGGATGTTTCTCAACAACAGATCCGTTCGCGTGTTCGTTCTGATTATACATAGAGATGTTTGTCAACAACAGATCGTTCGTGTGTTCGTTCTTATTATACATAGAGATGTTTGTCAACAACAGATCCGTTCGCGTGTTCGTTCTTATTATACATAGAGATGTTTGTCAACAACAGATCTGTTCGTGTGTTCGTTCTGATTATACATAGAGATGTTTGTCAACAACAGATCCGTTCGTGTGTTCGTTCTGATTATATATAGAGATGTTTGTCAACAACAGATCCGTTCGCGTGTTCGTTCTGGTTATACATAGAGATGTTTGTCAACAACAGATCCGTTCGCGTGTTCGTTCTGGTTATACATAGAGATGTTTGTCAACAACAGATCCGTTCGCGTGTTCGTTCTGATTATACATAGAGATGTTAGTCAACAACAGATCCGTTCGCGTGTTCGTTCTGATTATACATAGAGATGTTTGTCAACAACAGATCCGTTCGTGTGTTCGTCCTGATTATACATAGAAATGTTTGTCAACAACAGATCGTTCGTGTGTTCGTTCTGATTATACATAGAGATGTTTGTCAACAACAGATCGTTCGTGTGTTCGTTCTGATTATACATAGAGATGTTTGTCAACAACAGATCCGTTCGCGTGTTCGTTATTATTATACATAGAGATGTTTGTCTACAACAGATCCGTTCGTGTGTTCGTTCTGATTATACATAGAGATGTTTGTCAACAACAGATACGTTCGTGTGTTAGTTCTGATTATACGTAGAGATGTTTGTCAACAACAGATCCGTTCGTGTGTTCGTTCTGATTATACATAGAGATGTTTGTCAACAACAGATACGTTCGTGTGTTAGTTCTGATTATACGTAGAGATGTTTGTCAACAACAGATCCGTTCGTGTGTTCGTTCTGATTATACATAGAGATGTTTGTCAACAACAGATACGTTCGTGTGTTCCTTTGATTATACATAGAGATGTTTGTCAACAACAGATACGTTCGTGTGTTAGTTCTGATTATACGTAGAGATGTTTGTCAACACCAGATCCGTTCGTGTGTTAGTTCTGATTATACATAGAGATGTTTGTCAACAACAGATACGTTCGTGTGTTAGTTCTGATTATACGTAGAGATGTTTGTCAACAACAGATCCGTTCGTGTGTTCGTTCTGATTATACATAGAGATGTTTGTCAACAACAGATACGTTCGTGTGTTCCTTTGATTATACATAGAGATGTTTGTCAACAACAGATCCGTTCGTGTGTTCGTTCTGATTATACATAGAGATGTTTGTCAACAACAGATTCGTTTGTGTGATCGTTCTGATTATACATAGAGATGTTTGTCAACAACAGATCCGTTCGTGTGTTCGTTCTGATTATACATAGAGATGTTTGTCAACAACAGATCCGTTCGTGTGTTCGTTCTGATTATACATAGAGATGTTTGTCAACAACAGATCCGTTCGCGTGTTCATCCTGATTACACATAGAGATGTTTGTCAACAACAGATCTGTTCGCATGTTCGTCCTGATTACACATAGAGATGTTTGTCAACAACAGATCCGTTCGCGTGTTCGTTCTGATTATACATAGAGATGTTTGTCAACAACAGATCCGTTCGCGTGTTCGTTCTGATTATACATAAAGATGTTTGTCAACAACAGATCCGTTCGCGTGTTCGTTCTTATTATACATGGAGATGTTTGTCAACAACAGATCCGTTCGCGTGTTCGTTCTGATTATACATAGAGATGTTTGTCAACAACAGATCCGTTCGTGTGTTCGTTCTGATTACACATAGAGATGTTTGTGTGCTCGTTCTGGTTATACATAGAGATGTTTGTCAACAACAGATCCGTTCGCGTGTTCGTTCTAATTATACATAGAGATGTTTGTGTGTTCGTTCTGGTTATACATAGAGATGTTTGTCAACAACAGATCCGTTGGTGTGTTCGTTCTGAGGAAGTCAAAGTACCTGACATAACAGGGGTAGACTGGTAAATCTTGTCCATTTGGGATACAATCGAGCACACCGCGCTCGACGTCTGACTTAAGCTCGCAGCCCTCGTGTAAACGTAATGGTCATCTAACTACCATTAACCACTCGGCCCCAGAATCCGCTTTTAACTTATAAAACACCTAAGAATATTCTTATTGTCAAGTCATTCTGACCACTGCCTTTCAAAGTATACAGAAATTCTTATTCGATCACCTTCATTCATTTTGAACTTGTTCTTGGGTTAGAGTGCTAACTACGACTCTATGGTTTTTATAAGGCTAATAAGGCGTTACGTTCCACTTGTACACACTTGTCATTGAACACAGTTTTTATATCGTTTTAGTTATTAAAATATAAATTTTATAATTCTGTCTTTGTTATGATATGTTAAATTACGTCACAAGCATTACTGATCAACAACCATTACCAACTGTTTGCCTTTTTCCTTAATGGTGACGCAGGTTTATTCGTCTCTATATCATTTAATTGTCTTTACTGTATACAGTTTAATGTATATAACACGACTATATAAGATTGTTTAGTTAAGAAAACGTCCCTCGCGGCTGCCATTGTACACGATAATTGTATTTGTTTCGCTATTTTTGCGTTGCCAGAATCATCAGCGAAGCGGTACGAAATGCAAGTCGTCAAAAAATGTCATTACTTTAGTTTTCTCCCGATTACATCCTCATTTTGGTAAATTCAGCGCTACAAAACAAGATCAGTGTCAAACTCCTGAAGTTTATTTGATGTAATTTTCGTGTAGAGATATAAACACTTTCTTAAACTACATAAAAACATTCTTTAATGTCACCGGAAGTGTTATGCCAGAGAAAGTAAGTTGTCTGCAATACAGTAATTACCATGTCTATGACGAGTGTCGTCAGATTTATTCCAGTAATTTGTTAATGTGTAATGTCCCTTGATTGTACGGACAAATTATCTTGTAGCTTTATTGCTTGCTTCCGAAATAAAAGGAGATTGTTTTAAGAACGGACACTCATTTTACCGTCGTAATTCTCATGACTAATATTTTTGTTTTATTGTTACTTAAGTTCAGGATTATTCAAACGGATATTTTTAACATTATTTCTGTGTTATTATGTTTTGTTTTATTACAACTAACTAATTTAGCCAAAGCAATATCATCAGGTACTATTAAAGAACAGTGTTCAGCCTTTTGATAAAATTGTCAGGTACTATTAAGAAACAGACAGTGTTCAGCCATTTTATTTGGTGCATTATTTCGGCTGTTGGATTGATTGTGCAAGGACAATTTGATTACTGTTTGGGGTGATTAATGATAATTTCTGCCACCATTGGTTTAAATCAAGTGATAGAAGAGACGTGTAAAATTAATGGACTGGGGTCAGATCGGATTCTATTTTGTTTTCCAGTGTTTAATCATGATTTCTAACAACACATCTGAACATGTCAACGTTAGACAGATGTACGGTATACCAGATTATGAAGCCATTTATTGCTGCTGTAGAGTTTGGTTTATAATTCATAACTATGTTTTTGTGACTATCAATCTGTTGATTGACGTTTACGGATTTGTTCTAGTTATGAAGTATGCCAAGATTTTATGTCGACAGACAGTAATATTGGCTGTCTTAATGTCGACACTAGCATCTGAAATATGTACCGTAATATTTCTATTAGTTGATCCTTATGGGGTGTTTGACAGGTTTCCATCTATTATTCTTGGAATTTTATGGAAAATTTCAGATGTGATGATCCTATGGAACTATTTTCTGTTGCATTTATTTATATCCAAGCAAACCAGACTAAACATATCACAGTTTGAATTCAGGAATACTAATTTATCGTGGATATGTTGTTTGGTTAACTCGGCCGTTGTTATTGGTTGTGAATGTGGGTCATTTTTTAAGTTTGCGCCATTTTCCCTCTCGGTTATTAGTGATGCCGTCTTTGCCGTATTTGCTTTTTTACTAGTATCAAATTTTATTTACGGTGCTCCACAAGTATCGAACTATGTCAGGGAAACAAAGAAGGCAAGAAAAAGCTTCAGTGAGTTCAGTTTTTCTAAGAAATGTGATATAAATCATTCACACTCCAGCGATTCTTATCAAAAACGATTGCAATTTCCAAAAATGAAACAATCCGGAAATTCTATTCGTAAAATATCTTTAATAAGTTATTCCGAGTCTTCTATTATCGACGGAAAACCAGACTTTGACAAACACGCTGACCGAAACGCTGGAGTGGAGCATATTGCTGCTAAACGTCCAACCAGTCTGAATGTTACCCCAGTAATCGTAAATGGAGAACAGTTCTCGCACAAATCTCACGAGACCGGAAACGACATGGAACATCACAATGCAATAACTGCACAACCTACGCAGCATCAGGACCATTCCATTGCGCACAGTTTGTATGGGATATCGTTAACAACCCCAGAGAAAAAGTACAAGTTTTTAAACAATATTAGGAAATGTAGTAATGATCTGGATTTTCCATCTGGCGAAACGGAACAAGATACACATAATGTTACACAAAACGAACAGGGATATTTAGCTGACAGTGAATTTATAAGTAACATTTCAGACAGCGAAATTTCTGAGAAAACTTCTAACGAATTTGTAAAATCGACCTCCGATAGTTCGAAAGTATCAGGACTTCCTCTTTCGATTTCGTTTCTGAGTCTATATCGCGTTAAACAACACAAAATGCTGAAACGAATTTTAACTATATGCTACATACAGACATTTACTTTGGGAATTTTTATAATCTGTAAAGTGTACATAATATTCGGTGAATATGGTGGATTACTTTATTCGACTAAGTTAAAACCTGTCACGTGGCTCACCTTCCAGTCGTTGTACAGGTTAGTATTTTCTCACATTCCAGTCGTTGTACAGGTTAGTACTTTTTTGTTTTGGTTCTTGTTAGGAACGAGTTTTAAAATATAAGTTTGTATTGGAGGATACGCGTTAATAAGTTGTTATCGTATTTACAATCAAATTTGTATGTATGCAAATAAAATAAGTTTGTTATTTAAATTTTTCTTTCAAACCTTATTACATGAAGTGGATAGTTTACACGTGCCTAAAATCCAGAAAATGTCATTGCTAAGTCGTTCGCCGATTGTTATATTAGATATTTATCAACAACAATCATCATTATGTTCATTAGAGGTACTAGAGGGGTGTTTCCTGGTAATAAACCTAGCAACAAACATGACTGCCAATCAAGTGCGACGCCCTCTAGCACCAGTGACGCAGTGACGAGTATAGAACACGAAAAACACATATTATCTCTATTCCTCTTTAAGCTTATACATCCGACGTCAAGTTGGCTGTTCCACTCAACTCCCAGGTTTTTTCTTAGTTTTAAAATTAATGTTGAGATTATGTGTGTTGATTACCGGCTTTTTTTGTACATTTTGCATTTTGGGTATATTTGGCGGCACTTCTTTTCAATTTTCTTTAAAGAGCAACCCTAAGACAAGATTTAAGCTGCGACGCTGATCTTAAGATGCCAACTGCTGTGACCTTGATCTTAAGATGTCCTCTGCTGTGACCCTGACCTTTAGATGCCGACTGATGTAACCCTGACCTTAAGATAGCAACTGTTGTGACCTTGACCTTAAGATGCCGACTGCTGCGAACCTGACGTTAAGATGCCAACTGTTGTGACCCTGACATTAAGATCCAACTGCTTTGGCACGAACCTTAATATGACGACTGCTGTGACCCTGGCGTGAAGATGCCGACTTCTGTGACCCTGACCTTAAGATAGTAACTGTTGTGACCTTGACTTAAAGATGCCGACTGCTGCGACCCTGACGTTAAGATGCCAACTGCTCTGACCCTGACCTTAAGATGCCGACTGCTGTAACCCTGACCTTAAGATGCTAACTGCTGTGACTCCCACCTTAAGATGCCGACTGTTTTTACCCTGACCTTAAAATGCCAACTGCTGTAAGACTGACCTTAATATAGCGACCGCTGTGACCCTGACGTTGAAAGCCGACTGCTGTGACCCTGACGTTGAAAGCCGACTGCTGTGACCCTGACCTTAAGATGCCGACTGCTGTGACCTTGACTTAAAGATGCCGACTGCTGTGACCCTGACCTTAATATGCCGACTGCTGTGACCATGACCTTGAGATGCCAACTACTGTGACCCTGACCTTATATGCCGACTGTTGTGACCCTGACCTTAAAATGCCAAGTAGGTCTGTTGATTTATGTCACATATCACAGTATTTCGACTCCAAATCTTAACTGATAAGAATTGCCAGTTTTCCTACCGAAGGTCGGGTTTTTCACTGGGTTCTACCACAATAAAATACTGAACGCCATGATATAGTCGAAAAATTGCTGAAAATAGCATTAAACACCATTAAAAAAACCAAAAAACTCCAAAAACATTAGAAAATTACGATACAAAAACAATATGTGTTCATTTTTATTGCAGATTAATGGAGGTAGTAGTCAGCGTCGGGTATACACTAGCGGTTCACGTGATAACGTCATCAAAGTCGTCATGTCAAATAAAACGTCGAAGGACGACATCAAGCTTACCAACATAGTAACGTCTTTTACGTCAAAACTAGACTTAGCAATGTACCTTGTTTCTGATCGAAGATAGGCCAGTATAGATATGAATAAAAAATTATGCATATCTGCTATTAATGACATGCAATACTTACGTTTTAAACAAATTTTGTAAGAAATAAAACTATTGTTTATATGCCATGTTCATCTTATGATTTATTTCGACGTTTCTAATAATATACAATTATGGCCTTGAACGAAGGTAATATCCATAATTATTAAATGGAAATAAATAACTCTTTCGAGATTTAATAATTTGGAAATAACCTGAAATCGATTAAAGGCCATAACTGTATTATTATACTGAACTAAACACAAACAAGAACACGTGAATATTTTGATGGGGACTGTGTAGTGCTTTAAAATTTGGAGCGGTTTTGCCCGTCGAACAAATAACTAGTTATTTTGTCAACGTGCAAATTGCCAGACAGTTATTTTACCCACGTGCTGTTTTAAAGAGAAAAATCAGTTATTTGTCCTTATATCTAATATATTTTAGTACTGGTTTTCATAGTAAAATATAATAGTGAAAATTATTGGTAACTACAGATTCGGTACAATTAATCATTATTACTGTATTAGTACGATGGTATGACTGCATGGTTTATTGGTCAATTCTAACTAAATGGTATGACTGCATGGTTTATTGGTCAATTCTAACCACATGGTATGACTGCATGGTTTATTGGTCAATTCTAACCACATGGTATGACTGCATGGTTTATCGGTCAATTCTAACCACATGGTATGACTGCATGGTTTATTGGTCAATTCTAACCACATGGTATGACTGCATGGTTTATTGGTCAATTCTAACCACATGGTATGACTGCATGGTTTATCGGTCAATTCTAACCACATGGTATGACTGCATGGTTTATTGGTCAATTCTAACCACATGGTATGACTGCATGGTTTATTGGTCAATTCTAACCACATGGTATGACTGCATGGTTTATTGAGAGATTCTAACCACATGGTATGACTGCATGGTTTATCGGTCAATTCTAACCACATGGTATGACTGCATGGTATAACTGCATGGTTGATTGGTCAATTCTAACCACATGGTATGACTGCATGGTTTATTGGTCAATTCTAACCACATGGTATGACTGCATGGTTTATTGAGAGATTCTAACCACATGGTATGACTGCATGGTTTATTGGTCAATTCTAACCACATGGTATAACTGCATGGTTTATTGGTCAATTCTAACCACATGGTATGACTGCATGGTATAACTGCATGGTTGATTGGTCGATTCTAACCACATGGTATAACTGCATGGTTTATTGGTCAATTCTAACCACATGGTATGACTGCATGGTTTATTGAGAGATTCTAACCACATGGTATGACTGCATGGTTTATTGAGAGATTCTAACCACATGGTATGACTGCATGGTTTATTGGTAAATTCTAACCACATGGTATGACTGCATGGTTTATTGGTAAATTCTAACCACACTGTTGTTAGTACTTTGGTATGAATGCATGGTTTATTGGGCAATTGTAACCACACTGTATAAAACATCACAGCATATGGGGTCTCATGAAAATAAGAACATCTTGAGGGGACGTTTATCTCTTCCTTTTAATTTTTTAACTGTAGTTTGTCTTGCTCCTGTTATTTGGCTTCTGGAGTATGACTCCTTGTCTTAACCATATGGTAACTTGTTATTTGTCATGATGCAGGCACACACTATACGGTTTTCTGTATTCGTCAGCATGTATTATAACAAGTTACCTGATGGAACATACATAGTGTCAGAATCCAAAAGACAGAAACAAACAACGATAAGATAAAACTAAAAATAATGTCTACACAAAGGTCTTTATTCCCCTGACAGAGACATGGTTTGTCAGAATGCTCTGTATTTCATTCATAGTTAGAGACAGGTCGGTGTAGTTATAGTCTGGTATCTGTCATGCCATTTTTAATTCATGCCGTTTTATTATTTACAGTTTTATCATGAATGTCATAAATGTCCTTCTCAGTAGACTAGTTACTTAACTAGGTTTAGCTGAGGTTTTGTTTAAAAATAATTAATACAAACATTAGGGTGCAGTTATCATTTTTGGAATGGATAATAAAACTAATGCCCACCAGGATAATAAAACTAATGCCCACCAGGATAATAAAACTAATGCCCATCAGAATGTAAAATGTATGCCCATCAGGAAGAGAAACTAATGCCCACCACGAAGTAAAACTAATGACCACATGGAAGTTAAACTAATGCCCATCACGAAGTAAAATTAATGCCCAACACGAAGTAAAATTAATACCCACCAAGAAGTAAAACTAATGCCCATCAGGAATTAAAACTAATGCCCATCAGATAGTAAAACTAATGCTTACCACGGAGTAAAAGTAATGCCCATCAGGAAGTAAAACTAGTGTCCACCAGGAAGTAAAACTAATGCCCACCAGGAAGTAAAACTATTGCCCAATTGGGAAGTAAAACTAATGCCCTTCGGGAAGTAAAACTAATGCACCAGGAAGTAAAACTAATGCACCAGGAAGTAAACCTAATGCCAACCACGAAGTAAAGCTAATGCCCACCAGGAAGTAAAACTAATGCCCATCGGGAAGTAAAACTAATGCCCATCGGGAAGTAAAACTAATGCCCTTCGGGAAGTAAAACTTATGCCCTTCGGGAAGTAAAACTAATGCCCACTAGAAAGTAAAACTGTTGCCCACCAGGGAGTTAAACTAATGCCTAACAGGAAGTAAAACTAATGACCACCGGGAAGTAAAACTAATGCCCACTTGGTAAGTAAAACCTATGCCCACCAGAAAGTATTGCCCACCAGTGAGTAAAACTAATGCCCACCAGGAAGTAAAACTAATGCCCACCAGGACGTAAAAGTTATGCCCACCAGGAAGTAAAACTAATGCCCACTTGGGAAGTAAAACTAATGCACACCAGAAAGTAAAGCTATTGCCCACCAGGAAGTCAAACTAATGCACCAGGAAGTAAAAGTTATGCCCACCGGGATGTAAAACTAATGCCCACCAGAAAGTAAACCTATTGCCCACAAGGAAGTAAAACTATTGCCCACCAGGAAGTCAAACTAATGCCCACTAGGAAGTAAAACTATAACTACATCCAAGACGTATAAAATTAGTTGAAACCCGCCATTTTGCCATCTATTTCAGTGAAGCCAGTTCTTTCCGGTTTTAGTAATCTGTTTCTGTTTTGATGCCCCCCTGACCTCTTGTTTGTCGTCTATTACTTATGTCTCTTCAATTCTTCTTTTCTTGCAGACTTAACTTTCTACAATTTGACGATTTGACAACTGTAACCTACATTCATTATGTAACCGGGGGTGGTTCGAGTGTTCAAAACAAACACAGCTGAGATCCAGTAGTTGTTTATTATAATAGAACAAAACAACCCTGTAATAACAATAAATTGAAATTACAAATAGTTCAACAATTATATCACATTATGCAAATAAAACGTGTCACATAAGTATTATAGATCCATATGAAAATAAATTTCATTATATTCAGTAAATATTCAAAGTAAAAATATGAAATGAAATAAATATGTGAAATACAGTAAGCTATGCAAATTATGCAAAACCATTATCTTGAAATGTATATAAAAATGTATAATACAATGTAAGACAATTAATCTAATCATTGATGTAATAAATAAATAAATATAGAACTTTTGAATACCTGTCTATGGGACTTAGGTTGCAAGAAATAACTTAGACACAGTCCAGAACTCAAGGACAAATATACAGGATCTACATCTGAAATAATATGAATGCATGCTTAATATGCTATGCCTAACCTAAGTCCCATAGACAGGGTTGTATTGTTCTATTATAATAAACAACTACTGGATCTCAGCTGTGTTTGTTTTGAACATCCGAACCACCCCCGGTTACAATCATTAATATTACCACGATCAATTAAATAAATTTATTTTAATCTAATTTGATATTATATATATACTTTCAGAGTAAAGTGGTTGTTACAGTAGCCTTAAATATTTGCCTATTCCAGTGTCTGCTTAAGGTGTTATTAAACAATTGTTTGAAATGCGATAAACATACATAATGGACTATAAAGAATGTACATAATATTTTTGTTATTCTGTACGTAGGTAGGCGATTTTCACAATTCACACACTATAAATTCTCCAAAGATTTCTGATGAGACCAAGACACGAAACATAGACCAAGGAAATATTCCAGTGTTACGTTTGATCAGTCACAGCTTGAAACTATAGAAACACCTTGACGTGTCGATAATGTCAGTGACAGACACAGAACGATTGTCACAGTAAACATTAAAATCAATCTACCAAATCACATCGTTGGGATGTTTTTACAAGAACATATATATCGATGTATTCAAACTAAAGGAAAAATTCGACGCTATTATTTTGCCGAAAACAAATAGCTGAGAGTTGTGCAAAATACCATATCAATCGAACAAACAAATCAAAACAGAATGTTGAAGCCCCGAACCCACGGCATCAGATGATCAGTTATATAAATAAACTGAAGTATTACGGGTGTGAAGTTATCAGTTGGTTCGATAATCGATATTCGATATCAAAACATACATAATATCAAATACATGATAAAAAGATGTATAACATTGCTATACATACAACTCAAGACGAACCTTTCTTACAATTTTAGTCTGCATGAAACTTGGCAAATCAGCAGCCATTATATAGCTTTTAGATGGTTTTTGGGAAGGTTGCGTAGCAAACTTTCCCCTTGCTAACGCTCTAATACATAGAAACTACTGTGACCGGCGTGTAATCAAACCTTACGCTCGTAAAATATAGGTCACATTTGAGGAATCTATCAATAACATGAATCGGTGCACCACATTTATCTTGAACAACTTTACTATACATGTCCTTTCGTATTATGTCTCATTTACTGTATAATTGATAACTAATATTACGATTTAAACTAATATTCCATGTTCATCCGCGAGAGACAGACTCTTTACACTGTTTGGTTTCGGAAATCAACGCGATATTTGGCAATCCTCGCGATAGCTGTTCACTGAACCGAAAAATGTAGTTGTGACAGTGACACCAGTCTAATAATATTTGACGACGTTATTATGATTGAAGTGATTTAATGATTATTTTGTGGGATCGTATGGTCGTCGTTTCATACGGTTTTGCATTCTATTTTTTTACGTGTTTAATAAAATGAAATTCAACACAAAAGTGTGTGCTTTGTCGATGTACAGATTTGCAGAGCGGCGCCATCTATAAAATTTTTTTAATGTTCAGAGAATGGCATGTAGAAGTTTGGTAAATAAATACAAGTATATTTAAAAATATAAATTTCTAACTAATAAAAATGTATTGAAAAAGGTATTTTGGTGTTTGTGACACAAGAATAGTAAATGGATTATTCGACATCGGTGATCCATTGCACTCACCATGTCACTACATTATTCCATAGTAAAAGCCGACACAATTTGTTTCCGGTCCTTTTGATTAATTTTTATAATTGGTAATTCATGCTGAACCATTAATATTTCTCGTTACACGAGTCGAAATTGGTCACCACCCATCGTAACAAGCAAAAAAACGTACCAATTTTCCGTGCATGTTTACCTCACGAAATTGCCATCGTTTCAGACGATGTTGCATTTTTATGCTTTAAGTATCTAATTAAACGAAAGGCAAAACGATATATTTTTTCTTCATTTTGTGTGTTCCTTAAAACAAAGGAAGATGTAATCAAGTCAGTGTGTTTTAGCAGAAGTTTTTTGAGTGACAAATAAAACCTCTTAGCGCGTATGGTCGATCTTATGTTCCTTATGTAGATCCAAAAAGGTGCAAATTGAAATCTGCAATTATTTTTTAACATTTGTTCAGCGTTTTGAAATGCTGTTTTTTAATTTGATAGAGCGATTTTCCAAGGTTAATTTTGACCAAAATTAGAATGGGTGTAACTTGGAGCAAGAGATTATTGTCCATTTGAAAACCTTGGGGTAATGTCGTTTGCGGTTTAGGCGCGAATGCCATAAAACGTCACGAAAGCTAGCGATCTAGCTTTTGCAAACATCGTAAGACACTTGTTGAAAACAAAAAGTGTCAGATTGCGTAGCAAAAGTCAAGAACATGTAAACAATAAGCATAGTATGGAATATGTACAGTGGAAATTTTTTTATTGGATTTTTGTAATAAAAAGTTATTAATTTTAAAAAATGTAAGCAGAAAAGCACTCCATTTGATTGTGTCTTTTAGAATAAGCTATTAACACACTGTTTAAATTTATTTTGTTTGTTTGTTTGAATGGTGTTTTTAACGCCACTTTCAGCAATTTTTCATGGCGTCCAGTTTTTATTGGGGGAGGAAGCCGGAGTACCCGGAGAGAACCCCCGACCTGTGGTAGGAAAACTGGCAATCCTTGTCAATTAAGATTGGAGTCGAGTACACCCTGCCCGCAGTGAGAATCGAACCCGCAATCTCAGTGTTGACAGACCACGTGATCAATAGTAGACGAACTACCTTGACCACTCGGCCACCGAGGCCCCACTGTTTAAATTTAAAACAAACTAGTTGACATGCATTCTGATTATAAAGATATATGTTAAGTGATACAGTCGTTTTTTTAGCTCACCTGACCCAAAGGGTCAGGTGAGCTATTGTTATCACTTTGCGTCCGTCGGCGTCGTCGTCGTCGTCGTTGTCGGCGTCTGTAAACTTTTTACATTTTAATCTTCTTCTCTGAAACCACTTGGCCAATTGAAACCAAACTTGGCCATAATGTTCATTGGATGGACCTTTACAAAGTTTGTGTTTTTTATTTTGATTGGTAAACCAATATGGCCGCCACCTCAAGACTTAGTTTAACATAGGACCCTTTGGGAAAAAAGTTAAAAAGGGCTTCTTCTCTGAAACCGTTTAACCAATCAAAACAAAACTTACTAGCAATATTGTTTGGATGGTCCTCTATAAAGTATGTGCTTTTGATGGGAATTGGAAATTCAAAATGGCCGCCACCGCAGGACTTAGTTTAACATAGAACCCTATGCGAAAAAGTTTTAAAAGGCTTCTTCTCTGAAACCGCTTAATCAATGGAAGCAAAAACTTACTAGCAATATTGTTTGGATGGTCCTCTATAAAGTAAATGTTTTTTATCCCAATCGGAAATTCAAAATGGCCGCCACCGCAGGACTTGGTTTAACATCGACCCTATGAGAAAAAAGTTTAAAAGGGCTTCTTCTCTGAAACCGTTTAACCAATCAAAACAAAACTTACTAGCAATATTGTTTGGATGGTCCTCTATAAAGTTTATGTTTTTTATGGCAATTGGAAATTCAAAATGGCCGCTACCGCAGGACTTAGTTTAACATAGGACCCTATGGGAAAAAGTTTTTAAAGGCTTCTTCTCTGAAACCGGTTAATCAATGGAAACAAAAACTTACTAGCAATATTGTTTGGATGGTCCTCTATAAAGTTTATGCTTTTTATGGCAATTGGAAATTCAAAATGGCCGCCACCGCCGCAGGACTTAGTTTAACATAGGACCATATGGGCAAATAAAAAAAATCTTCTCTATACAACCGGTTAACCAATTCAACAAAGCTTTCTAGTAATATTGTTTGGATGGTCCTATTTAAAGTTTATTGAAAATTACAGGACTTACTTTAACATCAGGGAAATGCCATCTTTATTGCCTATAAAATCAGGTGAGCGATACAGGCTCTTAAGAGCCTCTGGTGTTTGTTTTAATCCGGGGGATTTATAGAAATTGATTTATGTGCGCTTTTGAATAATACTGGGTCAATCTTGTTATAGTGTGTGGGACTCGAAATAACAAAATCGACCCAGTATCATTCGAAAGCACATGTAAATCGTCATGCACAGATCCCTGTGTTGTAATTGTTTAATAACACTTTCAGCAATTTTTCAACTATATTTGGGCGTCCTGTTTTTATTGAAGGAGAAAGCCAGATTGTAGGAGGAAGCCAGATTGTAGGAGTCTTTTAATAATTGTCAATCAAGATTGAAGTTGATCACACCCTGGCAGCAATAAGATTCAAACAAGTGCTGACAGGCATTCGATCAATAGTAGATGAATACTACCTTAACCACTCGGCAACTGAAGCCCCTGGAGTATTACAGAAATAAATTATTTTAGATTTGTATATTTTAGAAGCTTATGCCATCACTTACATTTATAGGGAGACATTTACATATATATACATGTATTTGATGCAAGTTATATTCCAGCCATATAACAGGTGCGATTTTTATGTCTGAAATGGGCAGCAGCAATTTTGTCTTATTTATTAATATATTTATAAAATTCATGATAGAAGCATCTTCAATTGTATTGTTGCACTGAATGGATTTTGATGGACTCTTTGTCACATAGAGCTATTGTACACCTGATATTTTAAATTTTGATTGGAATGATATTTAGGATTTTCCATAGCAAACATTGATTGATTGATTGATTGATTAATGGTGTTTAACGCCCGAGCAGCAATATTTCAGCTATATTCAGGCGTGGCAAACATTGACTTGCCATTCTTTGATTCTATCTCTTATCCACAACTACTTGCACCACTGAGTGGGATTTGATGAAACTTTTGAAGAATCCTTTGTCATATGGTGGAATTGTGCACCTGATTATTTACAGTTTGAGCAAAACGATTTTTGGAGTTTCCAACAGCAAAGCCCTGGACATTGCCATTCAAGACATAGGGGAGTTGGGGCTATCAATTCTGAGTATTGCAAAGTTTTTTTCTAGTCTTTTAAAATTATATCTAATATGTTTCTAAATTTACCTGATTTATTTTACATTGGTTTGTTTTATTGCCTGTCAAACATGAGGCAGGAATCTCTTTTCATAATTGCGAAGCAACCTTTCCTTCGGTGCAGTCTGCACTTTGATTATTGGGTTGAGGTTACTCTCTTTCTGTGTTTTTATGTTTTTGATTTTTGTGTTGTGTTTGTCTATATCCGGATTTGTAACTGTCCCTTGGTTTTTGGCTCTTGTTGTTCGGTCGGTTTTCTTTGCTACTATCTTTTTAGATCATGTCAAATAAAAAAATAAGATATCTGGACAGGTTTGGTATGTAAGGGAGCCCAACATGCATATTTGAATATCGAAATGGTAAAAAAGTCACGAAGGAGTGAATATGCACAACTCAAGACAACCCTTCATCCTCTTTCATTCTTCATGAAACTTGACAAAACAGCAGGATTACATGTATATAGCTATAGACACTGTCAACAATAATTGATTCAAATTTGATGCTGTTGGGCTCCATTACATACCGAAACCGTGCAGAGGCCTTAAATTCCTTCTGACAGTACGTAAAGCAGTATAATGTTTTCCAAGTTTCATGAAGATTGAACGAGGAAGAAGGGGTCGTATAGTTTTGCCTATTCGCACATAGCTGATTTTTTTACCATTTTGATATTTAAATTTGATGCTGTTGTGCTCCCTTACATACCGAACCCGTCCAAATACCTTAAATTCCTTTCGATAGCATCTAAAGCAATATAATTTCAACTGTTTTGCAAAGTTTCATGAAGATTAAAAGAGAAGGAAGGGGGGATCATGAGTTTTGCACTAGCAGTGAGTTCGATATTCGAATGTCGAATATCGAATATCGAATATCGTACCAAGTGCTAACTTCACACCCGTTGAAGTATTTAAAAACTTTACTAAGCAAGATAAAAACGCCAACAGTATATTGTTTTTCTTCACTGAAATATGCTTCTCTTGTTTAAGATTTTAAAATATTTATTACAAAATACATTAGACTCGGATATTGTTTCAAACCAGGAAAATCGTTCATCTGCATTTTTATTGCTGTTTTATTTTATTGGATCATTACTTTGAGATTTCCAGATAATTACTTTTTGCAGTTTTATTGCTTCTGTAAAAAGTCGGTCACACTTGTTCCCCTCATTTGGAAGTATGATAAATCTATAGTTCATCAGTAAAGATTCGGTACGTAGTTTAATATGCTTCTGCATTCTTCTTAATGCCACTGTAATCTTCTATTTGCACACTTATCGAACACAATAAGATCTGTTTTATTCACAGCAGTAATTCTCGATTACTGTAAAGTAACTAAATCTGACTTCATCGCCATATTTGGAGCGAGTCGTTTCTCCCTTACAGTATTTTAGTGTAAACCCGCCTAATTGTCTGACTGTCTTCACGAGTTTTCTTTTGCTTTTCAGTTCGACTATGAATGTTCATTTTTTAATTGTCTGTATTTGTTTCAATCATACCCTTGGAATCATCGTAGTTCTACTGTTTTGTCTAATACAGAGACGCTGCTGTAAGCATCTCCATTAAGAGGACCTCAACTGACTGTACAGAGGCTACTGTAAATATCTCCTATAAAAAGGACCTCAACTGACTGTACAGAGGCTTCTGTAAATATCTCCTATAAAAAGGACCTCAACTGACTGTACAGAGGCTACTGTAAATATCTCCCATTTAAAGGGCCTCAGCTGACTGCAGAGGCTAATGTGAGCATCTCCCATTTAAAGAGCCTGAACTGACTGTACATGGGCATGAGCATCTCCCATTTATAGGGCCTCAGCCGACTGTACAGAGGCTACTGTAAGCATCCCCAATTTAAAAGGCCCGAACTGACTGTAAACTTAATAATTTAATATTTGATTATACACTTATGTCTACATATTACACATATTCAATTTCAATGGCGTTTTCCAAAGCAAACGACCAAACTAACGACAGTCAATAATATCAAATTTTAAAATAATCGTGGGGGCGGAGTGTTGGTATATATAGGGTAATACGGATGTGCGGCTCGAATGGCTCACATTTTTACCTCTCCAAAAAATATGAAAGGGTAGCTTTTTTCATTGAAAAAAAATATCATTGGGTATAATTGTAAATTATCTAAATATATCCATGCCTCAATTCTCATCTTACACATGTTAATCCTATGTAAAACACAGCGATTTTACAAATAAAGTCTTCTATTAACACCACTTGATCATTTTGGTAGTGTATGGAGTATTTTGTCAATCAGGATGTTCAGTAATAAAATATATGAATAAGTCTGATTTAATAATTCAAATATATGATTAGGTTTCATTGTATAACAGACGAAAATAAATGAATAGTGTGGGTTTTTAAATCTCCGTCCACAGACCTGTACCTAAAAGTATCCTTAGTTACCCCCCCCCCTTCCTCCCTGTGAAAATAGTGCAAAGTAATCTTCACAGTAATGTGATTTCAGTTGCCGTTTACATTTAATAGCGTTCGTTGATCATGAACTGTAATGTCCCTTTAATCCATCATTTAGTAGTGTTCGTTGATCATGGACTGTAATGTCCTTTTAATCCATCATTTACTAAGTGTTCGTTGATAGTGGCGCATGATGCTATTGGTCACATTGCTATTGTTTAAGGCTGAATATATTTCTTCTTGTGTCTTTATGTTTATTAATTTGTTAATGTCACGTGTTTAATTGTTATGATGTACTCCTTCCTTGTGACTTTATTATAAATTTGGATCATACTGAGAACTCGTTGATCCGCACCTTTACTTATTTTGTAATTAACAGTGAAGATTCCAAAAGAATTGCCTTTTTGTATTTCAAATGCTTCTGTCTTAATTGTCTCATTTTGATGATAAATTTATATTTTGACCATAAAAGGTTGACTGTACTTTTTTGTTTGTCGCGTTATTAAGTTAGCTCTAATGTGTTAAAATAATCCCATTACGCTCGAGATGCGATATGCATGCTAGGGTGTTCTGCAATCTATCAAACGCCCGTCGATAAACATACGCAGATGAAATTCTATTAATTTTGATCGTGTAATGTAAAACAACATCTGGAAAAAATGTAGGACTCAGTCAACATTGAGGATGCTACATTGCAATACAATGATATTGTTATGAGATATCAGTCCTGTTATATGACTGTCAGTGGTACATAGAGAATTAGAACCTGTAGGTCCATAGCATAATCTGATGTTTATTCACAATAACATGTATTTAAAGCAGTGTGTTGTAATTGTAAACAATTTTGAACAATATAATAGTATTAAATAACGATATGAAATGTACAGTTGATGATAATCATGACAATAAACATTATTTAATGCATATTTCATATATATTCCAGAAATATAACAGATGTCATCGATAATTTATACCTTAAGGCTTAGAGGCTGTCAATATTAATCAGAAACTACATGCTGGGTGTTCGACCACAATTCCACTTAAGTCTTCATCAACTAAAAAGATTGTACCTATTATTTGCCAAACCATCTCGGCCAGATGTTGTATATTGTAAGGAAGTTACAGAGCTACATCTAAAATATCCACTATGATGTAAAAAAGCAATATGCCCTTTTTTAGCAGTGTAAACCCCTGTAAAAACAACATATTATCTACTATATTTAGGATTTCAGATGAGACTACCGTAAAACTCACATTTGAACCTGCTCAGTTGAAAATTAACATGTGATACTTGATAAATATCTGTACATTGGTACATACACTCAGTGCGACTTTGTATACGTAATCTACGACTAATAGCCTAGATGTTTGTATAACCTTTAATTATTTCTTAAAGATTTTTAAAATTATTTTATTAATTTATGACATGTGTGTTTTTAATATCAGAACAACAAATTTATGACATTTTTATTTCTTTGTCATTTCACTTTGTTGTTAGAATTATTCAACGTAATAATAAGCCAGACACACATAATATCGCAGTGAAAACCAAAGTTCAAGAACGCATCACGTCGGCTAAAGGTAGCAGCGCTAATTGTCTGCGAAAGAGAACAGCACTAATTGTCTGAAAAGAATGGTGCTGAAATTGTCATGTAAAGGAAACAGAGATTTCTTCTGAAGAGAGCAGCGCTTCCTCTGTTTTAAACAGAACAATGTTTCATGTCTAGAAACTGTTTTAAGTAAAACCAAATATGTTCAAAGAAGAAAGTTGACACTAAGGCCTTCTAAACAAAACAGCGCTTAAGTCTTTTAATAAGAACATCGCTAGATATTTTCTTATGAGAACGGCGCTAAATGTTTTCTAAAAAGAACAGCACTAAATGTCTAATGAGAACCGTGCTAAATGTTTAATTAGTGCGGTGATAGATTTCTTATAAGAGTAAGCGTACTAAATGTCTTCTGAACGGCGCCAATTGTGTAAAGAGAATGTCTCCTACATGAAATTAATAATAAAATACCAAACGTTATAAAAAAAGATAATCCACAAATCAATGACCAAGAATCCGGCAAACTTGAGAATAACAACCAAAAATAGAGCAAATACAACAGTGAAGAAAACGCCACTAAATGTCTTCTAAAGGAAGAAAACGCCACTAAATGCCTTCTAAAGAGATGTGGAAATATATTGTTAAACAACAGCAAGGAAGTAGCCGAACAACGAAAGCCGGAAGACTATTATAACCAATCCGGATTCAGACAAAGGTACAACACGAAGCAAAACCAAAAACCAAAACCACACACAAACATAACAACAATGGATGCATTCGAGTGTTCCGTAAGAGTAAGCAGTGTCTGTCTCTAATTAGACACCTGTCGACTTACTAATTGTCATGTCTAGAAAATTGTCAAATCAGAGAAAAGTACAGACTATCCTATCACTCAGCGAAAATATCCGATCGTATTTGGGAGATGGTTTTACCATAACGATTAATTAAGTAATGATGGCAGCAATAGTACGTCTGAAGGGATAACATCAATCTATTGTTAGAGTACCTGTGAGGTCTAGAAAATCGGAATACAGTTCACAGGATGTAGAATAACGTGTAAGTTGTGAAATGTATACACCATCCAGCTGAGATGCTGGAATGAACGGGAAGTTGACAATTGAAAAGTTAGACATCACGCTTGTGGTAGAATTTGGTTCGCAGTCTTCCGGCTTCTATTACTAGAAGTAAGTCTAATTAAGAGACCGATATAAATTTGGTGGCGTTTTCTTCCTTTAGAAGGCATTTAGTGGCGTTTTCTTCCTTTAGAAGGCATTTAGCAGCGTTTTCTTCCTTTAGAAGACATTTAGTGGCGTTTTCTTCCTTTAGAAGGCATTTAGTGGCGTTTTCTTCCTTTAGAAGGCATTTAGTGGCGTTTTCTTCCTTTAGAAGACATTTAGTGGCGTTTTCTTCCTTTAGAAGACATTTAGTGGCGTTTTCTTCCTCTAGAAGACATTTAGTGGCGTTTTCTTCCTTTTAAGCTCGCTAAGCTAGATATAATTCAAATCGTCACAGCATTAAGCATTGTTTAGGACGAGACCATCATCATTGTAGCGGAATTTGAAATTTAAAGTCTGAACCAGTGTCTGTTCTTTCTTCTTCTGCATGCATTCTAGGAACTCGGCCTCCTAAGTGTAAAATAATAGATCGGGGAGGGAAGTACAATTATCACCAAAAGTTGGTTGAAAAATATGACAAATATGTTGTCCATAAAAAAATCTAACATTCGAGATACGTGATCTCAGTATATTTATTATCTGATTTAGAGTCATTGGTGACGAAATAAATTCTGTCAGGACTAATTACAATTCCGTTTTTCTTGAAAAGGCGGAGTTTAATAAATCTTTTAGTCTGGTTTTAAGCTCCATGCGGGGGTATGGTCCTGTACAGTGTCGAAAAATCAAACGTTTTTATGCTGTTACATTGGGAAAGGGATCCAGACATAAAGATGTTTGTTATGTCTTTTGAAATTTTTAGTATCCACATTTTATATATGCCACACCAGGAAGAGCAAGTGTCACTGTATTTTGTTTGAGCTCCACTTTTATTGATGTTCAAATAATGATCAGGATTTTTTTTTAAAAAGGTTTGGTGGTACACTTTGACGATAATGCTATGAAACGCTGGTTGTATGAACTTTTGTGAATTTTTGGTATCCAATAAAAGAACACAATATTCGATTCTGATGATGTTTTCTGCACCATAAAATAATTTGTTAGGAGAATTATCTGCTGGCACAACATTTTTTTCATGAATATCGGGTATAGTTTTAGCAGCATCACGATTACTGAAAACTGATGATGCTGTTTTACTTATTGATGGTATTGATTCTTACTTTAATCGATTACCTTAAGACTTTTACCCTCTCAGACAAGGTACCAACCTTCTGTTTGACCACTATCTGGTAAGGTCCTCTATTGAAACCATCAATAAAGTTGTAATTCAAGCTGACCGGTTTAGGTCCTTTGCACAAATTATTACGGGGGCTTTCATTGTCAATAATGTTCAGATTTCCAGTTATCACGTGACCTGAAGGACATGGAATGAGGAATTGTGGCAAGTGCAGTCAGATTAGGATGTAAAGTCATGTGCCAAATGTTTATAGATCGCGCACGCAGTCTTCTAAAGAGAACAGCGCTGCATAGCTTCTAAAGTTAAAAAGGCTAAATGACTTCTAAAAAGAATGGAGCCAACTGTCTTCTTAAGCGAACGACGCTAAATGTCTTCTAAAAAGAATGGAGCCAACTGTCTTCTTAAGAGAACGGCGCTAAATGTCTTCTAAAAAGAATGGGGCCAACTGTCTTCTTAAGAGAACTGCGATAAATGTCTTCAAAAAAGAATGGAGCCAACTGTCTTCTTAAGAGAACGGCGATAAATGCCTTCTAAAAAAGAATGGAAGCAACTGTCTTCTTAAGAGAACGGCGCTAAATGTCTTCTAAAAAAGAATGGAGCCAACTGTCTTCTTAAGAGAACGGCGCTAAATGTCTTCTAAAAAGAATGGATACAACTGTCTTCTTAAGAGAACGGCGCAAAATGTCTTCTAAAAAGAATGGAACCAGCTGTCGTCTTAAGAGAACGGCGCTAAATGTCTTCTAAAAAGAATGGAGCCAACTGTCTTCTTAAGAGAACGGCGCTAAATGTCTTCAAAAAAGAATGGAGCCAACTGTCTTCTTAAGAGAACGGCGCTAAATGTCTTCTAAAAAAGAATGGAACCAACTGTCTTCTTAAGAGAACGGCGCTAAATGTCTTCTAAAAAAGAATGGAGCCAACTGTCTTCTTAGGAGAACGGCGCTAAATGTCTTCTAAAAAGAATGGAACCAACTGTCTTCTTAAGAGAACGGCGCTCAATGTCTTCTAAAAAGAATGGAACCAACTGTCTTCTTAAGAGAACGGCGCTAAAGTCTTCTAAAAAGAATGGAGCCAACTGTCTTCTTAAGAGAACGGCGCTTAATGTCTTCTAAAAAGAATGGAACCAACTGTCTTCTTAAGAGAACGGCGCTAAATGTCTTCTAAAAAGAATGGAGCCAACTGTCTTCTTAAGAGAACGACGCTAAATGTCTTCTAATGAGAAAATGTTTTCCGAAGAAAACAGCGCCAAACATCTAAAGAGATAAGCGCTATTCTCTTTTAACATGTTAAAAGAAAACAGCGCTTAATGTCTACTAAAGAAAACGGAGCAGAATGTCGTAATGTCTTCTAAAGTATAAAATATTCGTACATTGTTTGCAAATATAAAGTTATCTTATATAGAATAACATGTACAATAGCCACGTAACATTATCCTCATTTTACAGCATCCAGAACACAATCATTTATAAATTCCGTGTTTGTTTGGTAAAAGGACATAGTCATTAATAGTTCTCAAGACTGCGATGAGGTTGAACATACGTTCAGATAATATTATCTCGTAGAAACAAATCAATGCACAAAACGAATTGGAAAACAAAACTGACAAGGCATTGACAGTTACAGACCAGAACTAATAAACATGTCGAGGATATATGTTAGATTTCCAAGTAAACTAATTGCTTTTCTTAAGCAAGATTGAATAAAAAGAAAACTAAGACCTGTCTGTTATAGACGTGAAGGAACCGTTCATTCATTTTTTCACCAAACTGACAATTTTTCGTTGACAAAATAAAATGTTTGCTGCAAATTACATAAGATCAAAGTTTTTTTTACAAATAATTTATCAGTTCTGTACTCATTTTTATACCCCCGCAAACTTGTGGGGGGTATATAGGAATCACTCTGTCTGTCTGTCTGTCTGTCTGTCCACATCCCTTGTAAGCGCAACTCCTCCTAAACCGCTTGATGAAATTTAATGAAACTTAGCATAAAGGAAGTACATTATAAGTAGATGTGCATGAAGGATTTTTATTGACCTTGGATATCATTAATGGGAGATAATTAGACTTGAAAGCGAAGCGGGGGGGGGGGGGGTATCCCTTTGTGAGCGTGCTCACAGTCCACACTTGTTTATATAGACAGAAAAATCTTCAGTCTGAAAGTTGTTTCCACTGTTTTTCTTAAATGCTGATATTGTGTTTTGTTAACAATATATAACATGTCTAATCATATATACTAGTAACCGCCTTTGAAGGAAGACGTTTGTATTATACATTTGTACCAATATAAATATGTATAAAATATGTCGCACTACATATAATTTTTTTAGTAAGTATTTTGTTGTTAAAAGCCACATGATAACAGTCTATCATAGCCAGATAAAACATTGGGACATAAATATCTCACGTTTAATGTCATGTGCATAAAAAGTTAGTAAATGAAATTACCCGGGTGTAGGGACAGAAAAATGATTTCATGTATAAATAAACGTTTAAATTTCAAAGAAGCCGAATGTTTGTGCCGAGTCAAATACACAATCATTACAATATTTATATTTCAGACTTAACATATTTACAGTACACCGTGTAAAACGTCAAAACAGAGAACATTTACTACATAATTTGGTCGACATCTTAGCCAATAACTTGTCAGGTTGGTTGTGTACCTACGTATTTTGTTTACCAAAATAACATTTCGAGCAAAACAACTTGTAATGCAAATCCGTTTTGCGATTAAAAACTATGAAAAATCTAATTATATTGCGTTCGTTGACCGATGGCAAAACTATCTCGTAGTCAAATTGTTATTGTTGCTGAAAGCTAGTCTTGATCGAATTACTATTGTTGCTGAAAGCTAGTCTTGATCGAATTACTATTGTTGCTGAAAGCTAGTCTTGATCGAATTACTATTGTTGCTGAAAGCTAGTCTTGATCGAATTAATATTGTTGCTGAAAGCTAGTCTTGATCGAATTACTATTGTTGCTGAAACCTAGTCTTGGTCGAATTACTATTGTTGCTGAAAGCTTCTCCTGATCGAATTACTATTGTTGCTGAAAGCTAGTTTTGATCGAATTACTATTGTTGCTGAAAGCTTCTCTTCATCGAATTACTATTGTTGCTGAAAGCTAGTCTTGGTCGAATTACTATTGTTGCTGAAAGCTTCTCTTGATCGAATTACTATTGTTGCTGAAAGCTAGTCTTGGTCGAATTACTATTGTTGCTGAAAGCTAGTCTTGATCGAATTACTATTGTTGCTGAAAGCTAGTCTTGATCGAATTACTATTGTTGCTGAAAGCTAGTCTTGGTCGAATTACATGTTGTACTATTGTTGCTGAAAGCTTCTCTTGATCGAATTACTATTGTTGCTGAAAGCTAGTTTTGATCGGCTAAGAGCTAGTCTTGGTCGAATTACTATTGTTGCTGAAAGCTTCTCTTGATCGAATTACTATTGTTGCTGAGAGCTAGTCTTGATTGAATTACTATTGTTGCTGAAAGCTAGTTTTGATCGAATTGTTATTGTTGCTGAAAGCTAGTCTTGATCGAATTACTATTGTTGCTGAAAGCTAGTCTTGATCGAATTACTATTGTTGCTGAAAGCTTCTCTTGATCGAATTACTATTGATGCTGAAAGCTTCTCTTGATCGAATTACTATTGTTGCTGAAAGCTTCTCTTGATCGAATTACTATTGTTGCTGAAAGCTAGTCTTGATCGAATTACTAATGTTGCTGAAAGCTAGTTTTGATCGAATTACTATTGTTGCTGAAAGCTAGTCTTGGTCGAATTACTATTGTTGCTGAAAGCTTCTCTTGATCGAATTACTATTGTTGCTGAAAGCTAGTCTTGATCGAATTACTATTGTTACTGGTTTTGTCCTACCACATTACTCAGCATGTCTTTGAGAAATCATTCCATGTATTATTTTTTAGTCTTCTAGAAATGCTATCCCATTTTAGACAGTATTTATGAATTAGTGGTCCCTTTTTAGCTCGAAAAACCATAAACTGAAGGAAAAAAATCTTCGTGTGACTTGTCAATCTGTCCTTGAATTTTTTTTACAGAAATCTGTCCCTTTTTAGTTTGACTTCTAATATGACCAAGGGAACAGTATATATCTGATGGTGGGCCATAACTAGCAAATCCATATCTCCAACAGGGAACAGTATTTGTCTGATGGTGATTTTTTTTTTTTGGTTTGAATGGTGTTTTAACGCCACTTTCAGCAATTTTTCAGCTATTTCATGGCGTCCAGTTTTTATTGGGGGAGGAAGCCGGAGTACCCGGAGAGAACCCCCGACCTGCGGTAGGAAAACTGGCAATCCTTGTCAATTAAGATTGGAGTCGAGTACACCCTGCCTGCAGTGAGAATCGAACCCGCAATCTCAGTGTTGACAGACCACGTGATCAATAGTAGACGAACTACCTTGACCACTCGGCCACCGAGGCCCCCTGTCTGATGGTGAGCCATAACCAACAAATCCATATCTCCAACAGGGAACAGTATATATCTGATGGTGGGCTATAACCATCAAATCCATATCTCCAACAGGGAACAGTATATATCAGATGGTGGGCCATAACCAGCAAATCCATATCTCCAACAGGAAACAGTATATATCTGATGGTGGGCCATAACCAACAAATCCATATCTCCAACAGGGAACAGTATATATCTGATGGTGGGCCATAACCAGCAAATCCATATCTGCAAAAGGGAACAGTATATATCAGATGGTGGGCCATAACCAACAAATCCATATCTCCAACAGGGAACAGTATATATCAGATGGTGGGCCATAACCAGCAAATCCATATCTCCAACAGGGAACAGTATATATCTGATGGTGGGCCATAACCAGACAATCCATAGCTCCAACAGGGAACAGTATATATCTGATGGTGGGCCATAACCAACAAATCCATATCTGCAACAGGGAACAGTATATATCTGATGGTGGGCCATAACCAACAAATCCATATCTCTAACAGGGAACAGTATATATCTGATGGTGGGCCATAACCAACAAATCCATATCTACAATAGGGAACAGTATATATCTGATGGTGGGCCATAACCAGACAATCCATAGCTCCAACAGGGAACAGTATATATCTGATGGTGGGCCATAACCAGTAAATCTATATCTACAACAGGGAACAGTATATATCTGATGGTGGGCCATAACCAACAAATCCATATCTACAACAGGGAACAGTATATATCTGATGGTGGGCCATAACCAGCAAATCCATATCTACAACAGGGAACAGTATATATCTGATGGTGGGCCATAACCATCAAATCCATATCTCCAACAGGGAACAGTATATATCTGATGGTGGGCCATAACCAACAAATCCATATCTCCAACAGGGAACAGTATATATCTGATGGTGGGCCATAACCAGCAAATCCATATCTCCAACAGGGAACAGTATATATCTGATGGTGGGCCATAACCAGACAATCCATATCTCCAACAGGGAACAGTATATATCTGATGGTGGGCCATAACCTGCAAATCCATATCTCCAACAGGGAACAGTATATATCAGATGGTGGGCCATAACCAGCAAATCCATATCTGCAACAGGGAAACAGTATATATCTGATGGTGGGCCATAACCAGACAATCCATATCTCCAACAGGGAACAGTATATATCAGATGGTGGGCCATAACCAGCAAATCCATATCTCCAACAGGGAACAGTATATATCTGATGGTGGGCCATAACCATCAAATCCATATCTCCAACAGGGAACAGTATATATCTGATGGTGGGCCATAACCAGCAAATCCATATCTCCAACAGGGAACAGTATATATCTGATGGTGGGCCATAACCAGCAAATCCATATCTCCAACAGGGAACAGTATATATCAGATGGTGGGCCATAACCAGCAAATCCATATCTGCAACAGGGAAACAGTATATATCTGATGGTGGGCCATAACCATCAAATCCATATCTCCAAAAGGGAACAGTATATATCTGATGGTTGGCCATAACCAGCAAATCCATATCTCCAACAGGGAACAGTATATATCTGATGGTGGGCCATAACCAGCAAATCCATATCTCCAACAGGGAACAGTATATATCTGATGGTGGGCCATAACCATCAAATCCATATCTCCAACAGGGAACAGTATATATCTGATGGTGAGCCATAACCAGCAAATCCATATCTCCAACAGGGAACAGTATATATCTGATGGTGGGCCATAACCATCAAATCCATATCTCCAACAGGGAACAGTATATATCTGATGGTGGGCCATAACCAACAAATCCATATCTCCAACAGGGAACAGTATATATCTGATGGTGGGCCATAACCAGCAAATCCATATCTACAACAGGGAACAGTATATATCTGATGGTGGGCCATAACCAGCAAATCCATATCTCCAACAGGGAAACAGTATATATCTGATGGTGGGCCATAACCATCAAATCCATATCTCCAACAGGGAACAGTATATATCTGATGGTGGGCCATAACCAGCAAATCCATATCTACAACAGGGAACAGTATATATCTGATGGTGGGCCATAACCAGCAAATCCATATCTCCAACAGGGAACAGTATATATCTGATGGTGGGCCATAACCATCAAATCCATATCTACAACAGGGAACAGTATATATCTGATGGTGAGCCATAACCAGACAATCCATATCTCTAACAGGGAACAGTATATATCTGATGGTGGGCCATAACCATCAAATCCATATCTCCAACAGGGAACAGTATATATCTGATGGTGAGCCATAACCAGACAATCCATATCTCTAACAGGGAACAGTATATATCTGATGGTGGGCCATAACCAGACAATCCATATCTCTAACAGGGAACAGTATATATCTGATGGTGGGCCATAACCATCAAATCCATATCTCCAACAGGGAACAGTATATATCTGATGGTGGGCCATAACCAACAAATCCATATCTGCAACAGGGAAACAGTATATATCTGATGGTGGGCCATAACCAGACAATCCATATCTCCAACAGGGAACAGTATATATCTGATGGTGGGCCATATCCAGCAAATCCATATCTCCAACAGGGAACAGTATATATCTGATGGTGGGCCATAACCAGCAAATCCATATCTCCAACAGGGAACAGTATATATCAGATGGTGGGCCATAACCAGCAAATCCATATCTACAACAGGGAACAGTATATATCTGATGGTGGGCCATAACCAACAAATCCATATCTACAACAGGGAAACAGTATATATCTGATGGTGGGCTATAACCAGCAAATCCATATCTCCAACAGGGAACAGTATATATCAGATGGTGGGCCATAACCAGCAAATCCATATCTCCAACAGGGAACAGTATATATCTGATGGTGGGCCATAACCAGACAATCCATAGCTCCAACAGGGAACAGTATATATCTGATGGTGGGCCATAACCAACAAATCCATATCTCCAACAGGGAACAGTATATATCTGATGGTGGGCCATAACCAGTAAATCTATATCCCAAACAAGTAGCCTTGGTCTGCTTAAATTATTAAAAATGTTTTTGCACACTCTAACTTGCAATTGTTAATGAAAAATGTCTATGCCCGCTTGACAATTAACAGTACACCAATATAAATATGTACAGATGTTATTTCAGCCTTTATTTTCAGTCCTTTTAATAAATAGTTTTTTAACTTAAATTTATAAGTACTTTAATGATTTTGTTTTATTTACAAAGATTCAAAAAGTTCCTGTCTAATTGTTTAGCAAGATAAAAGTAATTGCCACATCCGTCCTTATTATAAATATAGCACAGTCCATAACTTAGCTGCTCTCGATTTAACTTTATTTTCGACATGTCAATGACTGTATGCATTCCACTTGTAATCCTTTACCGATAGTTAAAACAATTTCTCGTGGGAACAAATTAACATGTCCGATATTATATTTTCGCATGTATGGTTGCTGTATGTCATTATCAATAGTCATAGATGAAGTGAGACGTCCGCTCTCTGGCGGCTTGTAGGTGTATAGATAAAACTGATTTACGTATCAGGAATAACATTGTAATATAAACAACTGAAAACCTTCGACCATGAATGAAAATAAGGTTTTGTTTTCTCTGTAAGATTTTAATATATGATAGAAAAATGATATTAGGCATTACTTTTCATTACCAAATTTTCTTCAAGGTGAGACAACTGGTCCCTCAACTGGCATGGAACTTGAGCTTCACACTAATCCTGGATCCGTGCCTGCTTGATCAACCAGGCTTTTACTATGCTTTCAATTTCAGCTACTGTTAATTTTCATAATATGCAATCTCTTTACAAAGTTGGGATAGACTTTTACACAACTGGTCTTCTTGGAAATCGTAATGTCGACACTGATAAACGACTTTTTTATCGGGTAGGGGGGGACGGACGGGGCGAGGGTTAAATGTATTAGTCATCTACTATTGAATACCTGCCTGCAAACACTGAGGCTGCGTATTCGAGCCTTACTGCGGCGACCTCAACCTGAGTTGGCAAGGCTTGCCAGTGTATTTGTAGACAATCGGGAGTCCTCACCTGTTACTAATATTATTTTTATAACGTACTTGAGCATTTCTGTGATGTTAGCATTCGAATTTACGCAATAACGTTAAAGTCGCGGTCTAATGCATATAAATGACCAAATAACAGGTGTTATATTATTATCATGTAATATATTGGTTTTATCTCCCCTCAATCTCAGCTTATTACCATGGGTTCTCCGTTTTCCTCTCCCTATAATAAAGTATATAAGAACTCCATCTTCCTCCCAGGAGTAGGCCGGGAGTTATTAACTGGTAGTCGGGCTCTCCCCCAAAACAAAAGAAAAAAAACCCCCATACATGGGTTCCTAGACTTCATACTCAAATATAAAGGTCAGTGAAAGTATGTAGTCCGTATTCCTCCAACAATAAGAAGGTAGGCAGTTCTCAACGCATAATCCTTCTTCCTCCTACAATAAGAAGGTAGGCAGTTCTCAATGGGTAATCCGTATTCCTCCTACAATTAGAAGGTAGGCAATTCTAAATGGGTAATCCTTCTTCCTCCTACAATAAGAAGGTAGGCAGTTCTCAATGGGTAATATGTATTCATCCTACAATAAGGAGGCAGGCATTTCCCAATAGGTAATCCGTATTCCTCCTACAATAAGAAGGTATGCTGTTCTCAATGGGTAATCCGTCTTCCTCCTACAATAAGAAGGTAGGCAGTTCTCAATAGGTAATCCGTATTCCTCCTACACTAAGACGGTAGGCAGTTCTCAATGGGTAATCCATATTCCTCCTACAATAAGAAGGTAGGCAGTTTTCAATGGGTAATCCGAATTTCTCCTGCAATAAGAAGGTAGGCAGTTCTCAATGTGTAATCCTTCTTCCTCCTACAATAAAAAGGTAGGCAGTTCTCAATGGGTAATCCGTATTCCTCCTACAATAAGAAGGTAGGCAGTTCTCAATGGGTAATCCGTATTCCTCCTACAATAAGAAGGTACGCAGTTCTCAATTGGTTATCTGTATTCCTGCTACAATAAGGAGGTCCGGAGTTATTAATGGGTAATCAGTCTTCCTTTTGCAATAAGGAGGTAGGCAGTTCTCAATGGGTAATCCGTTTTCCACCTACAATAAGAAGGTAGGCTGTTCTCAATGGGTAGTCTTTCTTCCTCCTACAATAAGGAGGTAGGCAGTTCTCAATGGATAATCCGTCTTCCTCCTACAATAAGACGGTAGGCAGTTCTCAATGGGTAATCCGTCTTCCTCCTACAATAACAAGGTAGGCAGTTCTCAATGGGTAATCTGTATTCCTCTTACAATAAGGAGGTAGGCAGTCCCCAATAGGTAATCCGTATTCCTCCTACAATAAGGAGGTAGGCAGTTCTTAATGAGTAATCCTTCTTACTCCTACAATAAGAAGGTAGGCAGTTCTCAATGAGTAATGCGTATTTCTCCTGCAATAAGAAGGTAGGCAGTTCTCAATGGATAATCCCTATTCCTCCTACAATAAGGAAGGTAGGCAGTTCTCAATGGGGTTCCGTATTCCTCCTGCAATAAGGAGGTAGGCAGTTCTCAATGGCTAATCCTTCTTCTTCCTTCAATAAGAAGGTAGGTTGTTCTCAATGGGTAGTCTTTCTTCCTCCTCCTACAATAAGGAAGTAGGCAGTTCTCAATGGGTAATCCGTATTCCTCCTAAAATTAGAAGGTAGGCAGTTCTCAATGGTTAATCTGTCTTCCTCCTACAATAAGAAGGTAGGTAGTTCTTAATCGGTAATATGTATTCCTCCTACAATATTAAGGTAGGCAGTTCTCAATGAGTAATCCGTATTTCTCCTACAATAAGAAGGTAGGCAGTTCTCAATGGGTAATCCGTATTCCTTCTACAATAAGAAGGTAGGCAGTTCTCAATGCGTAATTCTTCTTCCTCCTGCAATACAAAGGTAGGCAGTTCTCAATGAGTAATCCGTATTTCTCCTACAATAAGAAGGTTGGCAGTTCTCAATGAGTAATCCGTATTCAACCTACAATAAAGAAGGTAGGCAGTTCTCAAAGGGTAATCCGTATTCCTCCTACAATAAGGAGGTCCGGAGTTATTAATGGGTAATCAGTCTTCCTTTTGCAATAAGGAGGTAGGTAGTTCTCAATGGGTAATCCTTTTTCCACCTACAATAAGAAGGTAGGCTGTTCTCAATGGGTAGTCTTTCTTCCTCCTACAATAAGGAGGTAGGCAGTTTTCAATGGATAATCCGTCTTCCTCCTACAATAAGACGGTAGGCAGTTCTCAATGGGTAATCCGTCTTCCTCCTACAATAAGAAGGTAGGCAGTTCTCCATGGGTTTCCGTATTCCTCCTGCAATAAGGAGGTAGGCAGTTCTCAATGGCTAATCCTTCTTCTTCCTACAATAAGAAGGTAGGCTGTTCTCAATGGGTAATCTTTCTTCCTCCTACAATAAGGAAGTAGCAGTTCTCAATGGGTAATCCGTATTCCTCCTGCAATAAGGAGGTCCGGAGTTATCAATGGGTTATCAGTCTTCCTCCTGCAATAAGGAGGTAGGTAGTCCTCAATGGCTAATCCTTCTTCTTCCTACAATAAGAAGGTAGGCAGTTCTCAATAGGTAATCCGTCTTCCTCCTACAATAAGAAGGAAGGCAGTTCTCAATGGGTAATCCGTCTTCCTCCAACAATAAGGAGGTAGGCAGTTCTCAATGGGTTATCCATCCGTCTTCCTCCTACAATAAGAAGGTAGGCAGTTCTCAATGGGTAATCCGTCTTCTACAATAACAAGGTAGGCAGTTCTCAATGGGTAATCTGTATTCCTCTTACAATAAGGAGGTAGGCAGTTCCAAATAGGTAATTCGTATTCCTCCTACAATAAGGAGGTAGGCAGTTCTTAATGGGTAGTCCTTCTTACTCCTACAATAAGAAGGTAGGCAGTTCTCAATGGGTAATGCGTATTTCTCCTGCAATAAGAAGGTAGGAAGTTCTCAATGGGTAATCCGTATTCCTCCTACAATAAAGAAGGTAGGCAGTTCTCAATGGGTTTCCGTATTCCTCCTGCAATAAGGAGGTAGGCAGTTCTCAATGGCTAATCCTTCTTCCTCCTGCAATACAAAGGTAGGCAGTTCTCAATGAGTAATCCGTATTTCTCCTACAATAAGAAGGTTGGCAGTTCTCAATGAGTAATCCGTATTCAACCTACAATAAAGAAGGTAGGCAGTTCTCAAAGGGTAATCCGTATTCCTCCTACAATAAGGAGGTCCGGAGTTATTAATGGGTAATCAGTCTTCCTTTTGCAATAAGGAGGTAGGTAGTTCTCAATGGGTAATCCTTTTTCCACCTACAATAAGAAGGTAGGCTGTTCTCAATGGGTAGTCTTTCTTCCTCCTACAATAAGGAGGTAGGCAGTTTTCAATGGATAATCCGTCTTCCTCCTACAATAAGACGGTAGGCAGTTCTCAATGGGTAATCCGTCTTCCTCCTACAATAAGAAGGTAGGCAGTTCTCCATGGGTTTCCGTATTCCTCCTGCAATAAGGAGGTAGGCAGTTCTCAATGGCTAATCCTTCTTCTTCCTACAATAAGAAGGTAGGCTGTTCTCAATGGGTAATCTTTCTTCCTCCTACAATAAGGAAGTAGCAGTTCTCAATGGGTAATCCGTATTCCTCCTGCAATAAGGAGGTCCGGAGTTATCAATGGGTTATCAGTCTTCCTCCTGCAATAAGGAGGTAGGTAGTCCTCAATGGCTAATCCTTCTTCTTCCTACAATAAGAAGGTAGGCAGTTCTCAATAGGTAATCCGTCTTCCTCCTACAATAAGAAGGAAGGCAGTTCTCAATGGGTAATCCGTCTTCCTCCAACAATAAGGAGGTAGGCAGTTCTCAATGGGTAATCCATCCGTCTTCCTCCTACAATAAGAAGGTAGGCAGTTCTCAATGGGTAATCCGTCTTCTACAATAACAAGGTAGGCAGTTCTCAATGGGTAATCTGTATTCCTCTTACAATAAGGAGGTAGGCAGTTCCAAATAGGTAATTCGTATTCCTCCTACAATAAGGAGGTAGGCAGTTCTTAATGGGTAGTCCTTCTTACTCCTACAATAAGAAGGTAGGCAGTTCTCAATGGGTAATGCGTATTTCTCCTGCAATAAGAAGGTAGGAAGTTCTCAATGGGTAATCCGTATTCCTCCTACAATAAAGAAGGTAGGCAGTTCTCAATGGGTTTCCGTATTCCTCCTGCAATAAGGAGGTAGGCAGTTCTCAATGGCTAATCCTTCTTCCTCCTACAATAAGAGGTAGGCTGTTCTCAATGGGTAGTCTTTCTTCATCCTACAATGAGGAATTAGGCAGTTCTCAATGGGTAATCCGTATTCCTCCTAAAATTAGAAGGTAGGCAGATCTTAATCGGTAATATGTATTCCTCCTACAATAAGAAGGTAGGCAGTTCTCAATGAGTAATCCGTATTTCTCCTACAATAAGAAGGTAGGCAGTTCTCAATGGGTAATCCGTATTCCTTCTACAATAAGAAGGTAGGCAGTTCTCAATGCGTGATTCTTCTTCCTCCTGCAATACAAAGGTAAGCAGTTCTCAATGGGTAATCCTTCTTTCTCCTACAATAAGAAGGTAGGCAGTTCTCAATGAGTAATCCGTATTTCTCATGCAATAAGAAGGTAGGCAGTTCTCAATGGGTAATCCGTATTCCTCCTACAATAAAGAAGGTAGGTAGTTCTCAATTGGTAATCCGTATTCCTCCTGCAATAAGGAGGTCCGGAGTTATCAATGGGTTATCAGTTTTCCTCCTGCAATAAGGATGTAGGCAGTTCTCAATGGGTAATCCGTCTTCCTCCTACAATAAGAAGGTAGGCAATTCTCAATGGGTAATCCGTATTCCTCCTACAATAAGGAGGTAGGCAGTTCTCAATGGGTAATTCGTATTCCTCCTACAATAAGAAGGTGAGAAGGTAGGCAGTTCCCAATAGGTAATCCGTATTCCTTCTACAATAAGAAGGTAGGCAGTTCTCAATGCGTGATTCTTCTTCCTCCTGCAATACAAAGGTAAGCAGTTCTCAATGGGTAATCCTTCTTTCTCCTACAATAAGAAGGTAGGCAGTTCTCAATGAGTAATCCGTATTTCTCATGCAATAAGAAGGTAGGCAGTTCTCAATGGGTAATCCGTATTCCTCCTACAATAAGAAGGTAGGCAGTTCTCAATGGGTAATCCGTATTCCTCCTATAATAAGAAGGTAGGCAGTTCTCAATGGGTAATCCGTATTCCTCCTGCAATAAGCAGGTAGGCAGTTCTCAATGGGTAATCCGTATTTATCCTGCAATAAGGACGTCCGGAGTTTTTAATGGGTAATCCATATTCCTCCTGCAATAAGGACGTCTGGACTTCTTAATGGGTAATCCGTTTTCCTCCTGCAATAAGTTGGTCCGGAGTTCTCAATGGGTAATCCGTATTCCTCCTGCATATAAGGACGTCCGGAGATCTCAATGGGTAATCAGTATTCCTCCTGCAATAAGAAGGTTCGGAGTTCTGAATGGGTAATCAGTCTTCCTCCTGCAATAAGAAGGAAGCCAGTTTTCAATGGATAATACGTATTCCTACTGCAATAAGGACGTCCGGAGTTCTCAATGGGTAATCCGTATTCCTCCTGCAATAAGGACGTTCGGACTTCTCAATCGGTAATCCGTATTCATCCTGCAATAAGGACGTCCGGAGTTCTCAATGGGTAATCCGTATTGCTCCTGCAATAAGGACGTTTGGAGTTCTTAAAAGGTAATCCGTATTCCTCCTGAAATAAGGAGGTCCGGAGTTTTCAATGGGTAGTCCGTATTCCTCCTGCAATAAGGAGGTCCGGAGTTCTCAAAGGGTAATCCGTATTCCTCCTGCAATAAGGAGGTCCGGAGTTCTCAATGGGTAATCCGTATTCCTTCTGCAATAAGGAGGTCCGGAGTTCCCAAAGGGTAATCTGTATTCCTCCAGCAATAAGGACGTCCGGAGTTCTCAAAGGGTAATCCGTTTTCCTCCTGCAATAAGGAGGTCCGGAGTTCTCAAAGGGTAATCCGTATTCCTCCTGCAATAAGGAGGTCCGGAGTTCTCAATGGGTAATCCGTATTCCTCCTGCAATAAGGACGTCCGGAGTTCTCAATGGGTAAATAAAATGCTGAAGGTAGAATACCAAATATATAACCAACTAGCAATATTAAAACATATTAATTCTTCAAAAATTCATAGAAATGAAAACAAAACTTTGAACTGAAATAATTCTAATATTTTCTTACATTCAGACAGGCCAATCAAAACATACAGGGACATGTTAACAAACAAATATAAAAAGAAATTAAAAAATCCTTCTTTTAATGAAATATTACAAACGTACATACAGGCTCCACTGAAGATCGAGTAAAAAAAAAACTGCAGAGTATCTTAGAATATTTTGGTTTAACTTGCAGTATTGTTAAGACATAACTTGTAAATCTAGATCTTGTTTATTAAACATTTTTTACTGAATTTAAAAAATCTTTTGTCAAGAAACTTAGTGATTCAGCAATGGTGTAAGGTTAAGGTATCCGACCCATAATTGACCACGTGATCATATTTGGTGTCCCGGATGTCAATGGAGCAGACCTCGGTAATGTTCGGCAAACATCGGAACTACTATTTGAGCAACTTAATTTTTTTCTCAAAACTGTTAACATTGACTCAAAGTAAAACAATATATTTACTTTGTATCATTAATTAGTAATTTATTGAGTAAATAAATTTGCATTCTTGGTCTAAAAATAAAATTAAACGGTGACTTCAATTATGGGTCGGATACCTTAAAAAGGTGAAAAACAATTTGATTTCATGCCAATTTAAATTTAACTCGAATGAAGTTTTGCGTGTTTCTCCAAAACGAATTGTAGACCACAACAACAAACATTAGTACATATCCTCCAAAAATACTTACACTCAAAATTGGTTTCCATGACAACATGTACAGATCGGTAACATTGCTAGTCTGGACCTTAACACCAACATTCTTGATCTGGGAATTATTATTTTGGATATGAACACTAATATTGTGGATGTGAATATCAAACATTCTGCACCTCAAAATAAAAAATTCTGAACCTGAACACAACAAATTCTGGCCCTAAACATTAATATTCTGGATCTGAACACAAACAATCTAGAAATCTGGACCTGAACATTCACATTTTGGACCTGAACACTAACATAGTAGACCTGAACACGTAACATTCTGGGCATTAACACTAACATTTTGGGCCAAAGTATTATCATTTTAGACCTACACACTAGCTTTCTGGGCCTAAGCATTGACACTTTTACCTGAACACTAGCATTCTGGGCATTTACATTAACATTTTGGACCCCTGAACACTAGCAGTATGGGCATAATCATTGACATTCTGAACCAGAACACTAGCATCTGGGGCCTTAACATTGACATTTTTACCTGGACACTAGCAATATGGGCCTAAGCATTGACATTTTTACCTGGACACTAGCAATATGGGCCTTAGCATTGACATTCTGGACTAGAACACTAGCAATACGGGCCTAAGCATTGACATTTTTACCTGGACACTTGCAATATGGGCCTAAGCATTGACATTTTTACCTGGACACTAGCAATATGGGCCTTAGCATTGACATTCTGGACCAGAACACTAGCAATATGGGCCTTAGCATTGACATTCTGGACCAGAACACTAGCAATACGGGCCTAAGCATTGACATTTTTACCTGGACACTAGCAATATGGGCCTTAGAATTGACATTCTGGACCAGAACACTAGCAATACGGGCCAAAGCATTGACATTTTTACCTGGACACTAGCAATATGGGCCTTAGCATTGACATTCTGGACCGGAACATTGCATCTGAGGCCTAAGCATTGACATTTTTACATGGATACTAGCAATATGTGCCTTAGCATTGACATTCTGGACCAAAACACTAGCAATACGGGCCTAAGCATTGACATTTTTACCTGGACACTAGCAATATGGGCATTAGCATTGACATTCTGGACCAGAACACTAGCAATACGGGCCTTAGCATTGATATTCTGGACCAGAACACTAGCAATACGGGCCAAAGCATTGATATTTTCACTAGTACACTAGCATTTTTGGCCTTAGCATTGACACTTTTTACCTGGACACTAGCTTTCTTTTTTTTACCTGAACTATTTACTGAGTATGAGGTTGTTATCTGTCAAAATGAAAAGGTCAGTATTTAATCATCCTTAACATAAATAATGTCTTGTTAATATCTTATGAAAAAAGAATAACATTTTGCTGTAAGGACTATCTTTAAACTATGAACTTCTTCTAAGGAAACAGTTTTTGATACCTTTTGATAGAAAACTGTTCCTGAGTGACAAGATCATACTTATTTCAGTACATAAAATAATATCTAAAAGCATTTACTCCACCTTGATTATAGACAATTAAGGAAGTAAATTAAAATTGGATCATGAATCATGAAACAAACAAAATGAGCAAAATAGTCACTTAGAGGAAGGTTAAATAGAACCACATAAAAGCCTAAGCTTGCATATAATAACTGTTTAAAATTGTAAAAGAATCTATGAAGGTGAATAGAGAAAAGTCCTGGACTAGTGACAGGTAAGATAAGTCCTGGACTAGTGACAGGTAAGATAAGTCCTGGACTAGTGACATGTAAGATAAGTCCTGGAATAGTGACAGGTAAGATAAGTCCTGGATTAGTGACAGGTAAGATAAGTCCTGGACTAGTGACAGGTAAGATAAGTCCTGGACTAGTGACAGGTAAAATAGGTCCTGGACTAGTGACAGGTAAGATAAGTCCTGGACTAGTGACAGGTAAGATTAGTCCTGGATTAGTGATAGGTAAGATAAGTCCTGGATTTGTGACAGGTAAGATAGGTCCTGGACTAGTGACAGGTAAGATAAGTCCTGGACTAGTGACAGGTAAGATAAGTCCTGGACTAGTGATAGGTAAGATAAGTCCTGGACTAGTGACAGGTAAGATTAGTCCTGGATTAATGACAGGTAAGATAAGTCCTGGATTAGTGACAGGTAAGATAAGTACTGGACTAGTGACAGGTAAGATAAGTCCTGGATTAGTGACAGGTAAGATAAGTCCTGGATTAGTGACAGGTAAGATAAGTCCTGGATTAGTGACAGGTAAGATAAGTACTGGACTAGTGACAGGTAAGATAAGTCTTGGACTAGTGACAGGTAAGATAAGTACTGGACTAGTGACAGGTACGATCACTAGGTAACTAAAATCTTATTGGTCTAACTATACCCTTTACAGTACTACATAATAAGGTACCAGCATACAGTCACATGGTACCAGTATTACAGTCATACATAATAAGGTACCAGCATACAGTCACATGGTACCAATATTACAGTCATACATAATAAGGTACCAGCATACAGTCAACATGGTACCAGTATTACAGTCATACATAATAAGGTACCAGCATACAGTCACATGGTACCAATATTACAGTCATACATAAGGTACCAGCATACAGTCACATGGTACCAATATTACAGTCATACATAAGGTACCAGCATACAGTCACATGGTACCAATATTACAGTCATACATAATAAGGTACCAGCATACAGTCACATGGTACCAATATTACAGTCATACATAATAAGGTACCAGCATACAGTCACATGGTACCAGTATTACAGTCATACATAATAAGGTACCAGCATACAGTCACATGGTACCTGTATTACAGTCATACATAAGGTACCAGCATACAGTCAACATGGTACCAATATTACAGTCATACATAATAAGGTACCAGCATACAGTCAACATGGTACCAATATTACAGTCATACATAAGGTACCAGCATACAGTCACATGGTACCAGCATACAGTCAACATGGTACCAATATTACAGTCATACATAATAAGGTACCAGCATACAGTCACATGGTACCAATATTACAGTCATACATAAGGTACCAGCATACAGTCACATGGAACCAGTATTACAGTCATACATAATAAGGTACCAGCATACAGTCAACATGGTACCAATATTACAGTCATACATAATAAGGTACCAGCATACAGTCACATGGTACCAATATTACAGTCATACATAAGGTACCAGCATACAGTCACATGGTACCAGTATTACAGTCATACATAATAAGGTACCAGCATACAGTCACATGGTACCAGTATTACAGTCATACATAATAAGGCACCAGCATACAGTCACATGGTACCAGTATTACAGTCATACATAATAAGGTACCAGCATACAGTCAACATGGTACCAATATTACAGTCATACATAATAAGGTACCAGCATACAGTCACATGGTACCAATATTACAGTCATACATAATAAGGTACCAGCATACAGTCACATGGTACCAATATTAGTCATACATAATAAGGTACCAGCATACAGTCACATGGTACCAGTATTACAGTCATACATAATAAGGTACCAGCATACAGTCACATGGTACCAATATTACAGTCATACATAAGGTACCAGCATACAGTCAACATGGTACCAATATTACAGTCATACATAAGGTACCAGCATACAGTCACATGGTACCAATATTAGTCTTACATAAGGTACCAGCATATAGTCACATGGTACCAATATTACAGTCATACATAAGGTACCAGCATACAGTCACATGGTACCAGTATTACAGTCATACATAAGGTACCAGCATACAGTCAACATGGTACCAATATTAGTCATACATAAGGTACCAGCATACAGACGCATGGTACCAATATTACAGTCATACTCAATAAGGTACCAGCATACAGTCACATGGTACCAATATTACAGTCATACATAATAAGGCACCAGCATACAGTCACATGGTACCAGTATTACAGTCATACATAATAAGGTACCAGCATACAGTCAACATGGTACCAATATTACAGTCATACATAATAAGGTACCAGCATACAGTCACATGGTACCAATATTACAGTCATACATAATAAGGTACCAGCATACAGTCACATGGTACCAATATTAGTCATACATAATAAGGTACCAGCATACAGTCACATGGTACCAGTATTACAGTCATACATAATAAGGTACCAGCATACAGTCACATGGTACCAATATTACAGTCATACATAATAAGGCACCAGCATACAGTCACATGGTACCAGTATTACAGTCATACATAATAAGGTACCAGCATACAGTCAACATGGTACCAATATTACAGTCATACATAATAAGGTACCAGCATACAGTCACATGGTACCAATATTACAGTCATACATAATAAGGTACCAGCATACAGTCACATGGTACCAATATTAGTCATACATAATAAGGTACCAGCATACAGTCACATGGTACCAGTATTACAGTCATACATAATAAGGTACCAGCATACAGTCACATGGTACCAATATTACAGTCATACATAATAAGGCACCAGCATACAGTCACATGGTACCAGTATTACAGTCATACATAATAAGGTACCAGCATACAGTCAACATGGTACCAATATTACAGTCATACATAATAAGGTACCAGCATACAGTCACATGGTACCAATATTACAGTCATACATAATAAGGTACCAGCATACAGTCACATGGTACCAATATTAGTCATACATAATAAGGTACCAGCATACAGTCACATGGTACCAGTATTACAGTCATACATAATAAGGTACCAGCATACAGTCACATGGTACCAATATTACAGTCATACATAATAAGGCACCAGCATACAGTCACATGGTACCAGTATTACAGTCATACATAATAAGGTACCAGCATACAGTCAACATGGTACCAATATTACAGTCATACATAATAAGGTACCAGCATACAGTCACATGGTACCAATATTACAGTCATACATAATAAGGTACCAGCATACAGTCACATGGTACCAATATTAGTCATACATAATAAGGTACCAGCATACAGTCACATGGTACCAATATTACAGTCATACATAATAAGGTACCAGCATACAGTCAACATGGTACCAATATTACAGTCATACATAATAAGGTACCAGCATACAGTCACATGGTACCAATATTACAGTCATACATAATAAGGTACCAGCATACAGTCACATGGTACCAATATTAGTCATACATAATAAGGTACCAGCATACAGTCACATGGTACCAGTATTACAGTCATACATAATAAGGTACCAGCATACAGTCACATGGTACCAATATTACAGTCATACATAATAAGGCACCAGCATACAGTCACATGGTACCAGTATTACAGTCATACATAATAAGGTACCAGCATACAGTCAACATGGTACCAATATTACAGTCATACATAATAAGGTACCAGCATACAGTCACATGGTACCAATATTACAGTCATACATAATAAGGTACCAGCATACAGTCACATGGTACCAATATTAGTCATACATAATAAGGTACCAGCATACAGTCACATGGTACCAGTATTACAGTCATACATAATAAGGTACCAGCATACAGTCACATGGTACCAATATTACAGTCATACATAATAAGGCACCAGCATACAGTCACATGGTACCAGTATTACAGTCATACATAATAAGGTACCAGCATACAGTCAACATGGTACCAATATTACAGTCATACATAATAAGGTACCAGCATACAGTCACATGGTACCAATATTACAGTCATACATAATAAGGTACCAGCATACAGTCACATGGTACCAATATTAGTCATACATAATAAGGTACCAGCATACAGTCACATGGTACCAGTATTACAGTCATACATAATAAGGTACCAGCATACAGTCACATGGTACCAATATTACAGTCATACATAAGGTACCAGCATACAGTCAACATGGTACCAATATTACAGTCATACATAAGGTACCAGCATACAGTCACATGGTACCAATATTAGTCTTACATAAGGTACCAGCATATAGTCACATGGTACCAATATTACAGTCATACATAAGGTACCAGCATACAGTCACATGGTACCAGTATTACAGTCATACATAAGGTACCAGCATACAGTCAACATGGTACCAATATTAGTCATACATAAGGTACCAGCATACAGACGCATGGTACCAATATTACAGTCATACTCAATAAGGTACCAGCATACAGTCACATGGTACCAATATTACAGTCATACATAATAAGGTACCAGCATACAGTCAACATGGTACCAATATTACAGTCATGTACCAGCATAGTCACATGGTACCAGTATTACAGTCATACATAATAAGGTACCAGCATACAGTCACATGGTACCAGTATTACAGTCATACATAATAAGGTACCAGCATACAGTCACATGGTACCAATATTACAGTCACACATAATAAGGTACCAGCATACAGTCACATGGTACCAGTATTACAGTCATACATAATAAGGTACCAGCATACAGTCACATGGTACCAATATTACAGTCATACATAATAAGGTACCAGCATACAGTCACATGGTACCAATATTACAGTCACACATAATAAGGTACCAGCATACAGTCACATGGTACCAATATTACAGTCATACATAATAAGGTACCAGCATACAGTCACATGGTACCAGTATTACAGTCATACATAATAAGGTACCAGCATACAGTCACATGGTACCAGTATTACAGTCATACATAATAAGGTACCAGCATACAGTCACATGGTACCAGTATTACAGTCATACATAATAAGGTACCAGCATACAGTCACATGGTACCAGTATTACAGTCATACATAATAAGGTACCAGCATACAGTCACATGGTACCAGTATTACAGTCATACATAATAAGGCACCAGCATACAGTCACATGGTACCAGTATTAAAGTCATACATAATAAGGTACCAGCATACAGTCACATGGTACCAGTATTACAGTCATACATAATAAGGTACCAGCATACAGTCACATGGTACCAGTATTACAGTCATACATAATAAGGTACCAGCATACAGTCACATGGTACCAGTATTACAGTCATACATAATAAGGTACCAGCATACAGTCACATGGTACCAATATTACAGTCATACTCAATAAGGTACCAGCATACAGTCACATGGTACCAGTATTACAGTCATACATAATAAGGTACCAGCATACAGTCACATGGTACCAATATTACAGTCATACATAAGGTACCAGCATACAGTCACATGGTACCAATATTACAGTCATACATAAAAAGGTACCAGCATACAGTCATATGGTACCAATATTACAGTCATACATAATAAGGTACCAGCATACAGTCACATGGTACCAGTATTACAACCATACATAATAAGGTACCAGCATACAGTCACATGGTACCAGTATTACAACCATACATAATAAGGTACCAGCATACAGTCACATGGTACCAGTATTACAGTCATACATAAGGTACCAGCATACAGTCACATGGTACCAGTATTACAGTCATACATAATAAGGTACCAGCATACAGTCACATGGTACCAATATTACAGTCATACATAAGGTACCAGCATACAGTCACATGGTACCAGTATTACAGTCATACATAATAAGGTACCAGCATACAGTCACATGGTACCAGTATTACAGTCATACATAATAAGGTACCAGCATACAGTCAACATGGTACCAATATTACAACCATATATAATAAGGTACCAGCATACAGTCACATGGTACCAGTATTACAACCATACATAATAAGGTACCAGCATACAGTCACATGGTACCAGTATTACAGTCATACATAAGGTACCAGCATACATACCAATATTACAGTCACATGGTACCAATATTACAGTCATACATAATAGCGAGCATCGCAGATGCCAGCTATACGGTTACATGCGTGTGTGTAAAAAAAGTCACGTGATCCATATGAACAAATCCATTTCAGATGGTAGCTGAGCTATCCGAAGAAAATATTGTAGACAAACAAAAAAATATATAATATGAAAGCAGACAAAAATAATTTTGACATCGATAAAATTAAAGTGCTTATTTTTGAAATTGCTACAAAAATGCAAGACAATTTTTTTTCAATCTGAAACGCTGTATTTGAAATTGAGTTTTGTGACGTCACCAACACATTATAATGTCACGTCATCAATTGAATGCAGAGGCACTGTTAGGGGGCTCTGAAGTAACAACATGAACAATGTGCGATGCTCGCGTTTTAGGCTGCGCCTACATTCATATTAAGGTACCAGCATACAGTCACATGGTAGCAATATTACAGTCATACATAATAAGGTACCAGCATACAGTCACATGGTACCAATATTACAGTCATACATAATAAGGTACCAGCATACAGTCACATGGTACCAGTATTACAGTCATACACAAGATAATAGCATACAGTCTAGAGGACATCTGAACAAAAAATTTCAACTCTCTCACCATTAAATCCAATGCTCCTGACCTGACTTTATATCAGAAGGCTGCTTATGCTAGGCTGCTTATGCTACAGAGGATATTATCATCAGGGTACCTATATTACAGCTGCTGATCTGATAAGTTTGTTCAGTTTTGTTTGCTTGTTTGAATGATGTTTAACGCCACTTTCAGCAATTTTTCAGCTATGTCATGGCGTCCAATTTTTATTGGGGGAGGAAGCTGGAGTACCCGGAGAAAACCCCCGACCTTCGGTAGGAACACTGGCAATCCTTGTCAATTAAGATTGGAGTCGAGTATACCCTGCCTGCAGTGAGACTCGAACCCGCAACCTCAGTGTTGTCAGACCATGTGATCATCAGTAGACAAACTACCTTAACCACTCGGCCACCAAGTTTGTTCAGATAAAAATACAAAATCATAATATAATTACCCAGTTATTTCCCTTAGAGAAGGCAATCAGGTTCCCTCTCATTTGACATGAAATGGAAAGATATACACCTTGTTCCCCAATAATGTCCAACAGTGTTTAAATAATACCAGAACAGTATTACAAACTTCAAATACAGACACATTTGCAGGAAACTTATACACAAAATTATCTCATTTCCTTTGGTATGACATAGGCAGCCATCTTGTTTCATGCAAGGCCAATAACTCCAGTAAAACATTTAACGTTGGGTAAAATATATCAACACAAAAGACTTTTCAGTGTTTCATTTGCCAACATGCAAAATCAGCTATGATGAACCTCAGTATATATTAACAGTAGGCTGGTTTTGTACACCTGTCTTCACTGTTTCAAAGAATCTATGTCTATATAGTCCCATAGTCCCTTAAACAATGCTTATAGTCCCATAGTCCCTTATACCATGCTTATAGTCCCATAGTCCCTTAAACAATGCTTATAGTCCCATAGTCCCTTATACCATGCTTATAGTCCCATAGTCCCTTAAACCATGCTTATAGTCCCATAGTCCCTTATACCATGCTTATAGTCCCATATACCATGCTTATAGTCCCATAGTCCCTTATACAATGCTTATAGTCCCATAGTCCCTTAAACAATGCTTATAGTCACATAGTCCCTTATACCATGCTTATAGTCCCATAGTCCCTTAAACAATGCTTATAGTCCCATAGTCCCTTATACCATGCTTATAGTCCCATATACCATGCTTATAGTCCCATAGTCCCTTATACAATGCTCATAGTCCCATAGTCCCTTAAACAATGCTTATAGTCCCATAGTCTCTTATACCATGCTTATAGTCCCATAGTCCCTTATACAATGCTTATAGTCCCATAGTCCCTTATACCATGCTTATAGTCCCATAGTCCCTTAAACAATGCTTATAGTCCCATAGTCCCTTATACCATGCTTATAGTCCCATAGTCCCTTATACAATGCTTATAGTCCCATAGTCCCTTATACAATGCTTATAGTCCCATAGTCCCTTAAACAATGCTTATAGTCTCATAGTCCCTTAAACAATGCTTATAGTCCCATAGTCCCTTATACAATGCTTATAGTCCCATAGTCCCTTATACAGTGCTTATAGTCCCATAGTCCCTTAAACAATGCTTATAGTCCCATAGTCCCTTATACCATGCTTATAGTCCCATAGTCCCTTATACCATGCTTATAGTCCCATAGTCCCTTATACAATGCTCATAGTCCCATAGTCCCTTAAACAATGCTTATAGTCCCATAGTCTCTTATACCATGCTTATAGTCCCATAGTCCCTTAAACAATGCTTATAGTCCCATAGTCCCTTATACCATGCTTATAGTCCCATAGTCCCTTATACCATGCTTATAGTCCCATAGTCCCTTATACAATGCTTATAGTCCCATAGTCCCTTAAACAATGCATATAGTCCCATAGTCCCTTAAACAATGCTTATAGTCCCATAGTCCTTTATACCATGCTTATAGTCCCATAGTCCCTTATACAGTGCTTATAGTCCAATAGTCCCTTATACCATGCTTATAATCCCATAGTCCCTTATACCATGCTTATAGTCCCATAGTCCCTTAAACAATGCTTATAGTCCCATAGTCCCTTAAACAATGCTTATAGTCCCATAGTCCCTTAAACAATGCTTATAGTCCCATAGTCCCTTATACAATGCTTATAGTCCCATAGTCCCTTATACAATGCTTATAGTCCCATAGTCCCTTATACAATGCTTATAGTCCCATGTCCCTTATACAATGCTTATAGTCCCATAGTCCCTTATACAATGCTTATAGTCCCATAGTCCCTTATACAATGCTTATAGTCCCATAGTCCCTTATACAATGCTTATAGTCCCATGTCCCTTATACAATGCTTATAGTCCCATAGTCCCTTATACAGTGCTTATAGTCCCATAGTCCCTTATACAATGCTTATAGTCCCATAGTCCCTTAAACAATGCTTATAGTCCCATAGTCCCTTAAACAATGCTTATAGTCCCATAGTCCCTTATACCATGCTTATAGTCCCATAGTCCCTTATACAGTGCTTATAGTCCCATAGTCCCTTATACCATGCTTATAGTCCCATAGTCCCTTATACCATGCTTATAGTCCCATAGTCCCTTATACAATGCTTATAGTCCCATAGTCCCTTAAACAATGCTTACAGTCCCATAGTCCCTTAAACAATGCTTATAGTCCCATAGTCCCTTATACAATGCTTATAGTCCCATAGTCCCTTATACAGTGCTTATAGTCCCATAGTCCCTATACAATGCTTATAGTCCCATGTCCCTTATACAATGCTTATAGTCCCATAGTCCCTTTATACAATGCTTATAGTCCCATATCCCTTATACAATGCTTTTAGTCCCATAGTCCCTTATACAATGCTTATAGTCCCATAGTCCCTTAAACAATGCTTATAGTCCCATAGTCCCTTATACAGTGCTTATAGTCCCATAGTCCCTTATACAATGCTTATAAATGTAGAAGTATTGTACCTATCTACATGTGTTGGTTTTTAAAAATCAAGGTGCTTACAAAATCAGTCATCAGCCCACACTGCTATAACTGAAAGTAGCAGACAAGTAACTAGATATCAGTGAAATGGTATCCATCTATGTGGGCCCATTGACCTTGAGGTCAAAATTGTATGTCAAAGGTCATCAACCTTTGTATATGACACATAGACTTGATACAAATATCAAAAACCTACCTCAAAAGACAAAAAAGCTATAGGCTGAACACAATTTCTGATGGACAGATGGAGGCATGGATGGGCAGATTGATTACTATTGGGCGTCAAAGTGGCAGCGACATAATAAATGTACATCAAAAAGACTTAACATGATGCTCCTCTATGAAGACATTTTATTATGAGTGAAAGCCTGGTAAAGAACTCCATGATATTTTTATAACTCCGTTCTCATTAACGCTGCAGCGAGAACAAGTCAGTTTAGAATGAATAAAACACAAACTTTTTACAGAAAGCTTGAGATAGAAATCAGAAACATTTTCAGGAAACCTGGTGATGGCAGGAACCATCTGCCAGATACCTGGTTATAGAAGGAACCATCTGCCAGAAATCTAGTGACAGAAATCAGACCTTTATTGAACACACATTCACCACTATTTACATGAATACAAATTACACAGGTATCTTTTTGAAGATAAATTTACAGCACAATAAATTAACACATACAATAGACTTTTAAAATCTGACTGTACAAACATACATCAGCCATTCTTTACAAAACAATCTACTTCTTGAAATCGGATCATTGTGCAAAGGGGAATAACTCTATAATCTCAGATAGCAGGAACTTATACTAGTCCAAAACTCTTGAAATGTGAGCTAGTTTGTGTAAATTTCTATATACTGATTCACTAATGCTTATGTACAAGCTTTTTTCCTCAAAAAGAATTAAAATAAAAAATAAAAAATACATAAATACACGGTTTGCATACTAAGACCAAAAATTGAAGCTTCAGGAAAAACCAGAAACTGAAAATGTTCTAATTAAGTAAAGTGAAAAATTAAACCCATTTGAATGAATCATACAAAAAATGTTTAGAAATATTAGAAGAAGTTGAATTACAGTAATATTTTTTACTTTATTTTCTAGAAACATCAAAGAAGTCCACAAAATAATGTACATACTGGAATATATACATCAAAGAAAACCCAAGTCCGGTTGCGTTCTCGCTTTGCTACCACTTGCGAAATGCCACCGTGGTTTTCTGACAATGAAATATATAATAGATAACAATATTCGATGCATTTATTTATAAATTAATAATTGTGTGCATATAAAAGTTATTTAATAAACTGTATGTATTGGTTGATTAATGCATTTATCAGATATTATGTAATTCCAGAAGTAATCAATGATCTGATTTCAAAAGTAAACATTGAATAATTATACATAGAAAATAACAAACACTTTATGTAGCACTACATAGTATAATAATAACAACCAAAAAATTTCCAACATCTATAATTAGACATTTTATAAATAAAATCTATAAATAGAGACAATTTGATGTCAGACATCTGTACACAACATATATACATTGTTTATAACACTGTGTACACACTGTACATAAACAAAATCTAACACATTGTTTTCTTTGAGAACATTGTGTACCTTTATTTAATAAAGGATTTACAAATATGCACAATCTTCACAGGGTGGGGAATATTAACCAATCAGATTGCTGTTATTATTTATATTAACCAATCAGATTGCTGTTATTTTTGTACAAAAGACATTTAACATATCAAAATATCTAGGAAGTAACCATATAGTATTTACAAACCAACATAAATCACCATTGCCAATACGATTGCCTGACAAATAAAGTTTAATTGAATATAAGAAATAGCACTTTAGGTTTGTGTAAAACAACAGTCATCTGTTAACACACCAAATCAACAGTTTAATGAAGATATTGTTACAACATGCAAGTGTGAATTTGAATTTTAACCTATAGTTATATCAACTATTACTAACCTGTAGACAGATATTTTTATTTGCACTCCAAGATAACAGTTTCCTGTATTGGTAAATATTCATTATGCCAAAAAACGAGTTCATTTATGAATAATGCAATTTGGAAAATATGTTCATGACCAATACATCATAGAAAGTCTTCATATTTGAAATATTGTTATCTAATTTTATGACCCATTGAATATATTTTCATATTTTTCTTTTCATGCTTCATACCTGCTTATACAGAAACATTAATTGCCTAACATTTTCAATGCTTTCTGAGTTATCTACCCCATACATTTTCAATGCTTTCTGAGTTATCTACCCCTAACATTTTCAATGCTTTCTGAGTTATCTACCCCTAACATTTTCAATGCTTTCTGAGTTATCTACCCCTAACATTTTCAATGCTTTCTGAGTTATCTACCCCTAACATTTTCAATGCTTTCTGAGTTATCTACCCCTAACATTTTCAATGCTTTCTGAGTTATCTACCCCTAACATTTTCAATGCTTTCTGAGTTATCTACCCCTAACATTTTCAATGCTTTCTGAGTTATCTACCCCTAACATTTTCAATGCTTTCTGAGTTATCTACCCCTAACATTTTCAATGCTTTCTGAGTTATCTACCCCTAACATTTTCAATGCTTTCTGAGTTATCTACCCCTAACATTTTCAATGCTTTCTGAGTTATCTACCCCTAACATTTTCAATGCTTTCTGAGTTATCTACCCCTAACATTTTCAATGCTTTCTGAGTTATCTACCCCTAACATTTGTTTACATGTTACATTGGCTATATACAAAATGATATTATAATCTTTGTATACTTTTGTATTTCATACTTAAAGTCAACAATAAAAAATATGATGGCTTTCTATCCATGTATATCCTATTGCAAGATTCCTACAAGGACTGGTCGGTCACTGACCAGAGAATGGTAGGCCACTGACCTGAGAATGGTCGGCCACTAACCACAGAATGGTCAGCCACTGACCAGAGAATGGTCGGCCACTGACCAGAGTATGGTTGGCCACTGACCAGAGAATGGTAGGCCACTGACCCGAGAATGGTCAGCCACTAACCACAGAATGGTCAGCCACTGACCAGAGAATGGTCGGCCACTGACCAGAGAACATTTTATGTTTACTCTTAGATATCTGTTATTTTGAATAAAAACAGATAAACAGGATATATACAAAATTACATAAAAGAAAATATTGCACTAAAGCCGAGAACTAAAACACTAGATATAATGATAATAATTGAGAACTAAAACACTAGATATACAGATTAAAACTGAGAAATAAAAACACTAGGTATTGATAAACTTAACATAATACATGTATTCCTCTTTCTTCAGATTGCAGTTTTCTCAGATTTTCAAAAACAACAAATTGTCAGCTATGCAGGACATGTAAAACCTGAATAATTTTAATCAAATAATTTTTATAAATAAGAAAATTTAAAATTTATTGTTCTGGGACTGTTGAAAACAAACCAATAAATCTCTAAAACTTGATATATAAACTTGTCACAACGTTTTTTCACCATTGTAACTTGATGACACATTTTTTATTCTGATTACAAAGCACAGATGTGCAGAACATGGTATAATCAGTCTGTTTTTATTATCATTAATCAATAAGCAAAACGACTTTTGTTTTTTATGTACAGAATGACTTACAGTGTTTTAGTTTACACAGGTTTTTTTTTTAAATTTGACATTTTTCAAATCTGAAATATATAGCACCATTCTGAACAAAAAGTAAAATAACTGTTAAATTATAAAAAGATAAAAATTCTACATTATTCTTTACAAAAATCACTAACGAATGCAATCTGGGTCTGATTGACCATTCTTTACATTATAAAACAGTAGTAAAGGAACAATGCCATGTGTCTGGGTTTCCATGGAAACACCTTACAAACATCATTCACACTATTTTTAAGAAGGAGAAATTTTTTATGTTAAGATGCATTGCAGATTTTCAACACCAATGGAAAACAATTGTTATTCCAATGATCTTAAAGTAAATACTGCAGGGAGTCAAAGGAAGGGGAAATGTATAGGGTGGAGTATATGATCCCTGTCAGGTTGCGGGTTTGAGTCTCACTGCGGGCAGGGTGCACTTGACTCCAATCTTAATTGACAAGGATTGCCAGTTTTCCGCTTCTCTCTGGGTACTCCGGCTTCCTCCCCCAGTAACAACTGGATGCCATGATATAGCTGAAAAATTGCTGAAAGTGGCATTAAACATCATTAAACAAACAAACAAACAAATGCCTGTATGATTAAATGAGTACACAAAGATGATACTTCTGATATTCACTCTGCCTCATTGATAATTCTATTATTTTACTGGTTAACTTTAGATTTAATGATTGGCAGATAAATATCTGTACCAGTGAAATTTTTCTGGGCAAGAGCAAGAGATGGAAATAAAACTAGAAAAAGTCCTTCAAGCCTTCACACAATAAATTTTAAAAACCTTGTAAAAACATTTTTCAAACTTTTTGTTGACTGGTGACCTTGACCTTGACTATTGATGGAATTTCTCCAGCATCTAACATTTTTGGGCAACTGTGACCTTGAAATGTGACAGATTTCCCCAAAAATAGATAAGCTTCTTACCCACTTAATATGAAACTATATTCCAAAGTTTCATTGAAATCAAAGGCAAACTTCGAGTAATTGTGGGAAAACATCTTGTTTGTAAAATTTCTGTTTTTTGTAGACTGTGGCCTATGACCTTTGACAGAATTCCTCCAGCATCAATAGGCTTCTTACCCATCATTTATTTAGAAAGAAATAACTGACTGTGGCAGTTTAGTATAAATTACCGTTGATTTGACAGCTATGATTATTGTTTGTTTGTTTGATGGTGTTTAATGCCAATTTCAGCAATTTTTCAGCTATACCATAGCGTCCAGTTTTTATTGGGAGGGAGACATAGTACCCGGAGAGAACGCCGGACCTTCAGTAGCAAAACTGGCAGTCCTTGTCAATAATGATTGAAGTCAAGTACACCCTGCCATCTGTGAGAATCAAACCCACAATCTCAGTGTTGACAGACCACGTGATCAATAGTGACTGTGTTTCTAGACAAATATATTTCCAAATGTTGGCAATATTTTTTCTACCCTACTGAGTCTGTGAATGATGTTTGTACAGACACCCTAACTTACAAGTATGCCTACAAGATAGACATATCAGTTATTCTGTCCTTTTCTTAAAGAAATATTTTAAAAAGAAAAAAATAATAAAAAAAATCAGTGATACAATATATAACATAGATTTTTTAAAAAGCTGAATGAAAATGTATAACAAAAGCTTAATGTACATTAAGCCCTAGTAAAACAATCTTAATACAACCATTTAGATCTGTCCAACAACATACAAATATCGTAACAACAATTTGGCAACTTTCCAACATTCAGTTATAATAGAAAACTGAAATTCTCTTGTACAGATTCCATAAGCTATAATTCTGTTAAACATCAGTAAAGCAACTTAGATTTACAATTATCTGTATACCAACTTAGATTTACAATTATCTGGATACCAACTTAGATTCACGATTATCGGGATACCAAGTTAGATTCACGATTATTGGGATACCAACTTAGATTCACGATTATCACGATACCAACTTAGATTCATGATTATCGGGATACCAACTTAGATTCATGATTATCGGGATACCAACTTAGATTCATGATTATCGGGATACCAACTTAGATTCACGATTATCGGGATACCAACTTAGATTCACGATTATCGGGATACCAACTTAGATTCACGATTATCGGGATACCAACTTAGATTCACGATTATCGGGATACCAACTTAGATTCACGATTATCGGGATACCAACTTAGATTCACAATTATCACTGATGTTTAACATATATTAAAGTTACAATGTGATGAGAAAAGAGCTGTACAAATCAACAATTGAGTTCTTGAGAGAGATTTGAGCAATATGTTTTGTTCACAGAACTTACATCATCTGTTTGTCACATTGGCTGCTGATTGGTGAAAGACGATGATGAAGAGCTGATATGATTGGTTGCTTGTGGCAGGTGATCAAAGGTTGACCTTTGAGTACTAGCAGATGGGAGTGAACTGTGAGCATTTAATTTGTTGAATTGTTGAATATCATTCATAAAGCTGTTGGCTCTTGGAGACTGAGATCCCAGGGGTGGTCGCTGAAAAAAGTCCATCCGAGGAGTATCAAATGGCATCATGGCTGGGAAATTCAGCCGTCCATTTCTGGATCTATCCGGTATATTAACATTTGACCTATTATTAACCTCCTGACCTCTGATCTGTGTGTCATTTGATGACAAAGACAAACTAGCATTTGGCGGATTACTAAGATTTTGCTGGTCACGACTCATCATAGCTCTTACAATGAGATTCTCTTCAGAAAGCCTGTAATTCTCTGGTTGTTGATCCTGCAGCCTATCATTAGCACTCTTGTCAGTGAATCTAAAATCTGCCCTATCAGCTGTGTGTCTGAAGTTATCTGCTCTTGATTGATCTCGATCATCTATGCGTTTGTTAGAAAATCTGAAATTATCTCCTCTTGAATCGATATCCATAGCCTCCAATCCTTGCTTGCCATTAAATCTGAAGTCTGTGCCTTTTGGTTGATCAAAACGTTTGCTTACTGCAAGCTGTGCAAATCTAGCGAAGTCATCATTCCGCTGTGGACCTCCATTATCTAATGGTGGTGAAGTAGAAAATCGAAAGTTATCTCCCCTTCTGTCATCTAATCTGTCATCAGATGGCAGATCCCTGTCATCTGCCGTTAGATCTATGGTGGACGACATCCCGTTGCTTGGTAACCGTGTAGGTTTGGGTTTGTGTATTCTGCTATGCAGGTCTGACTGCAGTCCATCCATAGGTTTAAGATGAACATGCATCTGAAAAAAAGAAGAAAAACCATTTCATAAATATGCATTTTAGGATTTAATTTTGTTGAATAGTGTCTTTATGCTAATTTTAGCAATTTTTTTAGCTATATGATGATGTCAAGTTTTTAATGTGAGATGTTGTCCAGGAGTATCTGTTATACTTATGGCATGACAGGAGCGAGTTGATGTAAACTGTATTATTGTTTTTGTGTTACTCT